>JAVTVY010052656.1:0-26718 GCA_036873755.1 Hanleya hanleyi
TATGATAACAATAGTATTATACTAGGTGAGTTATCCATAAGCAATTTGTTTATTTATCTACTTTCCAACTTCTAAATGCCACTAAAAGAAACCGTTAGAGATTTGTTTGATTGTTGGACTGGAATTCGAATCCCAGTCGGCGCACAAGGCTGATTTGCGCCCACCCCCAAGGTTAGAGATAGGATTATGGTTATGTGCTATGAGTTGAATCATATAAAAGAAACAATTCATCCAGGGGATATCTTAACCTTTTACAAGCCATAGGTCTTTGTTTCATTTAAAAGAATATTGAAACAATTTTCACGGCAGTTTCACTTAAGTCCCGATAATACAATGCTGATTGACTTTCGACATTAATTTTGTGGGATTTCAATCCTCAAAGGCTGAACTGCGGTGTCGACTTTCACAAAATCAATCGATGAGATAAAGCTTGAACACATAAATTAACCCCATATAGGATAGTAGCCCCCCCCCCCCCCCGCTCCACCCATAACACAATCTCAAAGTTTGTCATTTGTATAAATCTTTGAAATATTCATGCGCTGAGATTACTTAATGCGTAATTCAGCTGAAGACGTGAACATCAGATACAGATTGGGAAGCGTTGATTGAATATTAAATTTATTAATTTTGTAATATTATAATTCCAGGCTTTTTACGCGAGCACCGTTTTGTCACTAGAGTACGAGAAGGATATGTCCCTGAGAGAAGCCTTGAGGAAAGCTAACCAATGGTCCCACATCGATGATCCCTTATCTCAACTTCTCGTCTCCATCGAAGAGTTCGATTTTGGCTCACCTATCGATAATGTGAGCGCTCAATTACAGTATGCAGGTTATGGCGACCTAGCGTCTACCGACATGATACCGCTTAGAGGATATGGCACAATGCTGCAGAGGTATGTCACATGTACACTGCGAAAAAAAATGTGTTGAAGCCATTTTAGCACCAGAATTGTGTTGAAAATAAGACAAATTGTGTAAGAATCAACACTAATTTGTATTGAACTCAACACAATTTTGTGTTGATATATTAGGTTTAACACAAAACCATGTTGATTTCAACACAAAACATTTTATGTTGAAGCCATTTTAGCACAAAATTGTGTTAAAACAACACAATATTTTTCGCAGTGTAGGGCCACCTCCTGTAACCACAAAAAATACATCATCCAGGATGCATGTTGTAAGGATGGAGATGCTAAATATTTTGCTGTCAACTTCAAGTCTGATGATAAACCAAAGGCCGAATGATAACAACAAATGTTGCAACGCTGTGATTGGAAACTAAACAAAAACACAAATTTGCAGCATATTTACTGTACTTAGGTTTTGATATCCCCCCCCCCCCCGGCATTTCAGTGTTCAGATGTTTGCATCTCAATGAACGTATTCACCTTCGAGACCTTAGTTAATTATACGATTACAAGGTCTCAATTGTCCTATATATGCCAGTTTGAGACTTACCCCAAGTAGAAAGGCACCAGAAGGTCGAAGCTAGGGACATTACGATTGGGGTGTAGGACAAAAGACCCAGCGGATGTAAGCCGACGGACATACGGCCCACGGACAAAAAGCCCAGCGCACAAAAAGCCCAGCGGGGTCTTTTGTCCATTTTGCTGTTTTGGGTGTTTTGACCGTGGGCCTTTTGTCTGTGGGCCTTTTTTTCGGGGGCCTTTTGTCCGGTGGGTCTTTTGTCCATAACCCTAACGATTGATATGCCTCAAATATCTAATTTCCTAAAATATAAACATTACGGGGACATTATGTCGCAATGATGTCACTTAAGATTCAACGCCGTAGTCATGTCATTTAATCAGATAAAAAAAATATCTAGAGTGCTTATCCACATGAAATATTTTCTCCACAGACTGGTTGACGGACATTCTAGCGAAACGCCATTGGATATACGTCTGGATAAAGAGGTCACAGAGATCGAATGGGGGTCTGGTAACGGGGTCAAGGTCACTTGTAGGGATGATTCTGTGTACCAAGGGGATGCGGCAATTGTTACACTCCCTCTTGGAGTGTTGAAGGCGGATGTTGTGGATTTCAGTCCAGATTTACCAAGCGAGAAAATTGAGGCTATCAAAAGACTTGGTATGTATAGGGGGGACAAATCAAATCAAATATAGAAATGTCCAGTGCAATTACAATGTCAGACATGCAAGTTTCATCAATATGGCCTTGAGTTATCTCTGTTGATTATCAGTACTTCCTTGCTTCGGCCATGCTCTAAAACACTTGAGTGAAATTAAAGTTAAAATATCCCTTAAGTGAACTACACTCTTCTCGAGTGAAATCATGCAATTTATCATTCTACTGGAGTAATTTTTTACAACAAAATTAACTTAACTTGAGTGAATATGTTTCACCTTGAGTTGATGGGTGACCGGGTGCTATACTGGCTGAGCTGATCAGTGTCAAGGATAGCAGGAACTGGGACTCTCGTGCATGTTCTGGCACACGAAGGCACCGTCGTGATATGACTAAAAAAATGTTGAAAACGACGTTAAATCCTACTCACTCACCCCACCCTGAACAAATTTGCTCTCTTACTTGAGTTAAACTTTCACACACGTTTATACACATATTTACTTCCATCGATCTTCTAGTACTTTATTTGGTCTTATTTCATAACCATGATAAAGTTGCTACCATACTGACGTATTTGAATGTTCTACCGTTTGTATCCAGGATTCGGCGTGGTTAACAAGTTGGTTTTGGAGTTCGACAAAATTTTCTGGCCGGCGGACAAACCTACCATTGGAATTGCTCTCAAATCCGCAGCTGACCGCGGGAAATTCTCCACGTTCATCAATTTCTATCCCATAGTCGGCCGACCTGTACTCGTGACGTTCGCAGTCAGTTATTTCGGAAAGGAAAGCGAAGACTGGAGCGATGATCAACTGAAAGAACTTGGTAAGTTTTCTTGGGAAAGTCTCAACAATTATTGATGGTCCTCTACTTATGATTTGGTATCTTTCCCGACAGTCACAGGTGATTTGTATTGACACCTTACCAAATCCTGAGGGAGTATTCCTTATAAAAGTTTCCAGGAAGGATTACCCCGTATGTATCTGTTTGTATCTTAGTACATGTACTGTGTTTACCAAATGGTTGGTGCAGCGGTAACATTTTTAGAAAGAAATTTCTTGTCAATTTGATTGACTACATGTATGTTACAAGTTTTGGGATTTTGTCCAATCTTTTCACAATCACAGCAGAAAGGGTAAACAAGCTGGGGCGAACAGTACAGGTGCTATTACGGGTTGGGTAATTGTCTTCATGCGTTGAACGAACCTCACCACAATAAATTCCCCAGAGCATTTATTTTTATTTCGGGATATTTTTTTATTTGTTTATTTCGGGATATCTAGCATTTGCTAGATCCTGTGTTAAATGTGACGATTCTAATCAACGTCACAAAACATTGTTGCAGAAACTTATAAAACAGGGCTACACCACCAAGCGCCTCCACTCAAAGTTTCTCAAATTTGGCGATACATATCGCATGCTGATAGCAAAATGCGAGCG
Organism: Hanleya hanleyi; assembly: GCA_036873755.1. Lineage (NCBI taxonomy): Eukaryota > Metazoa > Mollusca > Polyplacophora > Lepidopleurida > Hanleyidae > Hanleya > Hanleya hanleyi. The sequence goes on from JAVTVY010052656.1 coordinate 3,537, forward strand.
TAGCGTGCCAGATCTATGGCGTTACGTTTCGTAACTTGTGTCTAATTCCGCTTTACCCGGGGCTAGGGGGCCGTATGAACCCATGTACTTCAAGATCCTCATGGTACTCATATGAACAGTCACAATCAAAGCGTGACTGAGATACATCATTGTCAGGACGTGGTAACACGTTCGCATCAAGAGATGTCGTTTTGGAATGAAGGAAGCAAAACAGCTCTGTTTGCGAAAAAAAAACAATGTATATTGGCGAGTAAATTACAGATGTACACCGTAAAACATCTATCGGCGAAAAGGACACAAAACTTATCGGAGCATACGTCGAAATATATTTGAGGGATATCGTACCAGCCAATGGCCTTATATATCAGATCGTGTTCATTGTCAAATAAAACAAACCAAACTATCAGTTCCTAGAATCTCACCCATCACCCAGTCAGTTCTTGTGCCCCAGCATAGCCTATGACATTTCAGCACAGTCCGAGCCGAATCCGACCACTTCTGCACAGACAGCGATATCCGCGATCCAAGATCGTGGTAAGATCCTTCCAGGTGAACGCGCACAATAGTATGTCAAAGAAAATCTCACTCCTTGGAATACCCTGCGATCAGTTTCGTAGTTTATATACTACTCCTCACATTTCAGAATAATACCCACAGTTCAGGAGGTACACTTTATATACTACTCCTCTCATTTCACAATAATAATCCAAAGTTCAGGAGGTACACTTTATATACTACTCCTCTCATTTCACAATAATAATCCAAAGTTCAGGAGGTACACCACAGTACATATAGCATTCGCGTAGCATTCATATTGACTTCTCAAAGTCCGGTTAGTGATCCTGTCTATGCTGTATCATTGTACAATCCACAGGCACCACTTACACTCGGCAGGTTTCTGACCACTTCGGCGGACTGCAATATGTGTTCTCCCTACCTTTAATATATCAGATTTCACAGCTATAATTTCAGTCAGCTCGGATGTCAGTTAGCTCCTTATAATTTTCAGTCCTGTCATATCATTCCCAAATTACCGGTACATGACAACTCTACTTGAAAATATTCAGGCTAAACTCTTTGACACACTGACATGACTAACACACATCTACCACCCTGCCTATCCGAGTTCCATTTGAGTTCTATCAGCCCCCTGGCACAAAAACCCACACCACAGCTACCACAGACATTCTTTTCAGCCTAATACCCTGCCACGTAACGCTACACGAAACTATAGTCTGTTTCATCAAAGCATGTCATGCGTGCAGACGGCATGCACCTTACATTTTCTTTTGTCTACGTGTCTCCACAGCTTGACACCGCTCTTCTTCAAAGTCCACTCCATCTGGAGTTTCAAGATGTATCTGGTTCCCAATCAGTAGGTCAGCGAATGGTTCATCCAAAAGTATAGCGAGCACCTTCCCGGTGATGTACGGTGTGTCAACATGTATCCAAGCTTCAGGCGCCTGTTTCTTCTCGCCATCAGCCAGCATGAACGTTCTAACATTACCAGTTAGTTGTCTCCGGGGAACTAAACGTCTTGCTACATACACGGACGTACTTCCAGTATCTCGTAGGATTGTTACTTTGGTGCCTTCCACAGTTCCCTGTTCCATTTCCAGTCCATTTTCTCCAAGAAGATTAATAACTCGGATTCCACCTACCGTTCCATCTGTCAACGTCAGATCATTGTTTATATTAAAGGTAGGAAGAAGCAAGTTCGATCTTTCCTCGGCCTTCTTGGATACTACCGTCGTTTTGTGCCACATTTTTCAGAATTGGCGGTGCCGCTCACTGATTTGACCGCGAAAGGTAAACCAAACATGGTTCGGTGGACTGATCGAGAAGAAAGCTCTTTTCAGCAACTCAAACGTGCAACCACGAAAGCCCCGGTGCTGATTGCTCCTGATTTTACACTGCCTTTCATACTGCAAACGGATGCTAGTGACAAGGGTATTGGAGCAGCATTGTTTCAAGAGATAGGAGGTGACCGATTACCAGTGGCATTCCTATCTAAGAAGTTACTTCCCAGAGAAAGAGCTTATGCGACCGTGGAAAAAAAGTGCTTGGCCATAGTGTGGGCGATACAAACATTGCACGAGTACTTGTTTGGAAAAACCTTCCTGGTGGAGACCGATCACTGCCCATTACAGTGGCTCAATCGAATGAGCTTCAAGAACCAGAGACTCCTACGTTGGAGTCTGGTATTGCAGGAATATTCTTTCACGACGAAACACATTCCAGGAAAGAGTAATGTTACTGCTGACCACTTGTCGCGTGTGTGTGGTGATATTGGAAGTGACAACGGGCCGGTATTGGTGTAGTGTGACAAAGGCGTACACGCTTTGTTCCGGAAAAAGGGAGGAATGTAAGGTGCATGCCGTCTGCACGCATGACATGCTTTGATGAAACAAACTATAGTTTCGTGTAGCGTTACGTGGCAGGGTATTAGGCTGAAAAGAATGTCTGTGGTAGCTGTGGTGTGGGTTTTTGTGCCAGGGGGCTGATAGAACTAAAATGGAACTCGGATAGGCAGGGTGGTAGATGTGTGTTAGTCATGTCAGTGTGTCAAAGAGTTTAGCCTGAATATTTTCAAGTAGAGTTGTCATGTACCGGTAATTTGGGAATGATATGACAGGACTGAAAATTATAAGGAGCTAACTGACATCCGAGCTGACTGAAATTATAGCTGTGAAATCTGATATATTAAAGGTAGGGAGAACACATATTGCAGTCCGCCGAAGTGGTCAGAAACCTGCCGAGTGTAAGTGGTGCCTGTGGATTGTACAATGATACAGCATAGACAGGATCACTAACCGGACTTTGAGAAGTCAATATGAATGCTACGCGAATGCTATATGTACTGTGGTGTACCTCCTGAACTTTGGATTATTATTGTGAAATGAGAGGAGTAGTATATAAAGTGTACCTCCTGAACTTTGGATTATTATTGTGAAATGAGAGGAGTAGTATATAAAGTGTACCTCCTGAACTGTGGGTATTATTCTGAAATGTGAGGAGTAGTATATAAACTACGAAACTGATCGCAGGGTATTCCAAGGAGTGAGATATTCTTTGACATACTATTGTGCGCGTTCACCTGGAAGGATCTTACCACGATCCTGGATCGCGGATATCGCTGTCTGTGCAGAAGTGGTCGGTTTCGGCTCGGACTGTGCTGAAATGTCATAGGCTATGCTGGGGCACAAGAACTGACTGGGTGATGGGTGAGATTCTAGGAACTGATAGTTTGGTTTGTTTTATTTTACAATGAACACGATCTGATATATAAGGCCATTGGCTGGTACGATATCCCTCAAATATATTTCGACGTATGCTCCGATAAGTTTTGTGTCCTTTTCGCCGATAGATGTTTTACGGTGTACATCTGTAATTTACTCGCCAATATACATTGTTTTTTTCATTTCCCTTTCATAGCGTCTCGTTTCCCTGTCTTCTTCACTCTTAGCTCTGGCCTCCTCTATGTTCATTAAATCTCGAAATTGTTCCAACGTATACCCCTTACTGATAGCTGTACCCAACCACGATGCCATATTGATTTAGATTTGAAATGTTTTTAGAGCTATATATGGCGGCGTATAAGCTAGTCACGAGCGTTACGGGCTTGGGCAAGGCGTCAAAGAACCACAAGTCAACATACATAGACACATACCCCTTATATCATGGGATCATTATGACAATCATTCTTTAGATGACGACTTTACAACGAATATTATGGATTAAGAATACTGATCAGCGATACGGATTTGATATTTTTGGAACATCATGATGTCTTGCCGGAATCATTGAAAACTGTTGACCGCTTCTCTCTTGCAGGAAGCAAGCCTATGTTTATGTATACTATGATTGTCTTTTTGAATTTGGTACTAATACTGTTATATGGAATATGGAATAGGTCTTTGGATTATGGACGCGGATATTCTCTAATGGACGACGGCTGAATTATGAATGACGGACCAGACGCTTGTAATTAAGTTCAGACTGTGACATGGAGTCATTTTGCATTCCTCACATTCGCTCAGCACGCAACCTCTTGTATCACATGTTTGAAGAAAAAATTACACCAACAACCATATGATCAAACTACTCGTTCGATGTTGATCATTGACGATCACGTTTGGCTGTCGTGAGACTTCTTTAACTAACGTAGATGTCGAACTCCAGTGGGAAATAGGCTTTACAAAGCAACCTCAAGATTTGAACCTCAAATCAACCTCCAAACCGGGTTGTTTCCTCTTGTACCATTTCGGTATAACTTACGCAAATAATGAGAGGCAGCCCAGTTTGGATGTTGGCCTCAAAGACCATGTGGTTTGAGAAATAGGGCTACAAACTGGCGACAAGAGCTCTATGAGCTAGAAGCAACTGGCGACTGAAGTTACCGTCTAAAAGAATGCGTGAAACGGTCAAGGTTCCAATTACGGAAACCCGCCGGAAACCCATTGGAAACTGTGTCGCTACAGTTTCCGTCGGGTTTCCGGAATTGGAAACTTGACCCTTTCACGCAGTGAACGATATCTCGATTAATGGACTCGCAAGACTTTTGACAACCATACCATGGCGTTGGATGACAATGAACAATCAGACTATCTGTAAATGTCAAAAGATGATTTGTCACTTAATGACCAGTAGATTTTACTGGCTTTGACCTTTTTTGCATAGGTTATAGAATCTTTGCATAGGTTATAACGATAGGACATATTCGTTGAAACATTACAAGAGTTCCGATGCTGATAGACTACCGATCAAAGCTCAACAGAATAAGAAATTTGCTGGAGATTCACGAATTCTTCTCGAATATCCACAATATCAATATAATTCGCCAGAAATCATCACATGGATCACTTTTGGTTCTTTCGATGTTTTTAGAAATATGCAGTTAGTATATTTGTCTGTGGGGGCATATGATTTCTTGTCAGTACTCCGGCATCGTTTTCCACCAATCTTTTAATGTTGCATATAATTTATGTCCAAGTTTAAGAATTTTCCTGATTCACTAACCATTAAGAGTAAGAATTCACGTGTATGTCGGAAGGAAGTACCATCTGACAGGAAATTCTGTCGGTGAAAGCCTGGTGGGATTTTGATAGCTGTTTGTGTATCGGTATGTCCGCCTTATTCTCGTCTTCATCCAGCCAAATTTGAAAGAAGGAGCCCTCGACCTGATCTCAGGGGAAATAACTAGTTTGTATTGAGCATTCATCTCGGTCTGTTAGTTGGTTCCAGAAGTCCGTGGGGAAGATGGGCATGGTTTTAGCATCCATTCTACAGGAACTCTGTGATTGGTCAGATGTTCTACAGGAATTCTGTGGTTAGTCAGATGTTAATTGGTCAGATGTTCTACAAGAACTCTGTGATTGGTCAGATGTTCTACAGGAACTCTGTGATTGGTCAGATGTTCTACAGGAACTCTGTGGTTAGTCAGATGTTCTACAGCAACTCTTGTGATTGGTCCGATGTTCTACAGGAACTCTTCGCTTGGTCAGATTTCTACAGGAACTCTGTGGTTGGTCAGATGTTCCACATAAACTCTGTGATTGATCAGATATTCTACATGAATTCTGTGATTAGTCAGATGTTCTACAGGAACTCTTGTGATTGGTCAGATGATCTCCATTAACTCTGTGATTGGTCAGATATTCTACAGGAACTCTGTGATTGGTCAGATTTCGTGATTGGTCAGATTTTCTCCCAATTATCTCTATAAGCCAATGAAAATACCGAACTTCATAATTTAAGGAAAATGGAATTTACAAATCAACTGTTTAAAAAATGGAAAATATCGTTGATATACTGGGGATTCTATACAATTATATTTGTCTTTGCAGCTCTTAGTCGACTGCGGACGGTATCCGGTAGTGACGTTGACACCGCCTCCGTGGTTAGGATGGCCCGGACCAGGTGGTTAGCTGATCCATATTCCAGAGGTGTCTACTCATTCCCCGCTGTTGGTAAGTGCTTTCCTAATCTGGTGTTGATCTGATGTCGACCTCATGTTCATCTAGGTTAAGCTGAGCACCGAATAATCTTAGTGTCTTCAAAGTGTGCCTTGTGTTTCCTTTTTGTCCTGTATTGTTGAAGCAATCCTGCCGACATTTCCGGTCAGTGATGGGCGGGATGAATGTAACCGGACTTTACACTCATATGTAATACAAGGGTGGGTTGTTGGTGGCTGTACGCTGTAGATTAAGACTGGTCACAGCATGCGCAGTTGAGGCGTAGTAGAGATAGTCCAGGGTGTGTGTGTGGGGGTTGTCACCCTGGGGTTGAGTACACTGCTTGTTCACTGGGGCCTGTGAAGTTAGCTAATCAGAGGAGCCACGTAGAGTTTAAGCCATCGGTGGACTACGCACTCCACTGCCAATAGACGCAAAAGACGCACTACAAAAGTCTGCACGCTCGGGCTACCTGTTCATTTGTGGACCTGGAGAGGGTGCAGTCCACGGCGTGTGTCGTGCTTTTCTCAGCCTGGCTCTCGAGGTCTTCGTGTATGTGTATGATAGGTACATGGAGCATCGAAAACATTGGGGGATGTGTGAGATACTGACCTGTCACATCACAGGCTGTCTCGGAGTCGTTGTCAAAAATTCAAACGAGTGACGAACTGGACGGCAACACTTGTGTTACGTTGTCTACGTCCACCGCGGCCTCTTTTTGCTCAATTGGTTCGGCTGAATGGATCATCAATGCATTTTACCCTGAATCCCGATCTATGGGCCGTTTCGAAACGGGGCATGCCAGAAGCGGACGACGTGCTGGTCAGGACCATTCATAGCTTACATCGAGTGACTGCGCCATTTCCACGGTACCGAGTCATCGTCTGGGACAAATATGCCTAAGTCATGCCCATCCGCATGAAATCGGGGGAGAATCTCATCAACGCATTCAGGCAGATCTTTAAGACCGGACACTAACCCTTGTACTTTCAGACCGTTGAAAGGAAAGAATTCCTGAAAACCAGTTTCTGAAAACCAACAACGTGTTCTACGTTCACACGTACAACGAGCCCATCACCGCAGTATCGATGGAGACCCCACCCATGTCATCAAGCACAACGAAGCCCAAGTCCGGGGCGTCCTGTATCCAAGGCCACCTCTGCAACGTTGACGTCCCTATATATTCCAGCTTGGTGACCAAGTGCAGATCAGTAAAGCCAAAGGCAAATTCGAAAAATCGTTTAATCCCGACTGCAGCGACGTACGCTTTGTGATCACGCGGCGCCTACTCCTTCAACCCATGGTTCATTGACTGAAAGATATTCAAGGTGAACCCCCAGATGCCACGTTTTACGACGTGGATTTGGTCCGTGAAGGTATCCACAGCACCTTACTACCGTATGGAAATGCATCCTGAGCGACGCCGAATCAAGACGTATCACTTCGTCAATTGGCACGGCTCGCCAACCAGATGAAACGGATATGAAGACGCTCCACAGGAATCGTAGTTCAGTCTGTACTCAGACATGGATAGAAGGTGACTGTCGCTGACACCCCAAACCACAAAAGACCAAGTTGGTGCTGCGATCACGGTCTTATCCCTCCCGTGCTTGTTGTACTTCTACGTGGCCAGTGTCATCTCGCTACTCAATCTACCTAGACCCTCTTTCTACCCGTGACGGCAGGTCAAGTGGGGGACTATACAGTCACACCCCGAGCGACCGCCCGTCCGACCAAGCCTCATCGGTTACAGACGTAGCCTAGTATGGTACATACGAAGCCACAGACCCAGCTTACCACAGAACCTACTACACGACAGACCCCACCTGTCACGGTACCTACTACACCCCCGACTCAGAAGAGTAAAAGCCATCCACCACTCCGAACGGCCTGTGGACACGTTTCAGATTTACGAGAGCAAGTTACCACGCCAAACGATACAACTCCAGCAAATGGATTCCAGGCGGCATCATTCCTTTAATTGCCTCTTTGCGCATTTCGTTCAGAAGCTCGTTCAACATACCGACATAACTTCCCCGAGTCTTGTGGCTCTTTATTACGGAATATCAGTGGGAATGCTCACTACTCGGTGGTGTTTGAAAACCCCAGCTACTTAACCGAGACAAAAATACCCCAGGTGCACCCAGTTAGCGCGGGAAGCCTTTAGCGATGCGATAACCCCCGTCTCCCCTTCCTACTCGAAGCAAGCAGGCCAGCTCAGCGCCTATAATGCGCGAAGTGGTAGACTCTATGGTTAGTTGTTGCATCATGTTGGTACAAGTGGGGAAGCATGCACCTAACCTCCGGATGCTGAAAAGAAGTCATTGGGCGAATTTGTGAACGCATTTGCAGATAATCTCAAAGCTAAATTATTGAATATTGCCGGTGTATGGGACAATAATGTTCTCACAATATAATTCGCTATCAATAATGTCCAGATTCAACGTTCCCAGTGTTCAGCAATGATTACAATACATATAAGGGAAATGGGAAGAGGTATCGACATACTGAGAGAGCCACATGACTTCACAGTATAGTCTTCCGGTTAACATATTCTAAAGCACATACCAATAATCTAACGATTCGTGATATGTGTTGTATCTCAGGTACGCTTTTATTGTACCTGTTCATGTGATTGCAGTAGTACACCCCCAGGCATAGCTAATTTCTTAGACAAATTTTATGGATCCTCGATGTGGGTCATTGATATAGTGGCAGGAATTTACTCGTTGAGAAAGAAATAATGCCGGATGGTAAGTAGTTACAAATGGTTACACCTGCAAAAATCTGTTGTTATTATACAAATTAAGCATTTTGCACATTGCCCATTTAAACTTTGTCGTCCATCATTTTTTGAAGATATTTCTTGTTCAAAATTTTCATGAAATTCCATCGTGACTTACATTTCTCTCATGTTTTCTAGTTCTTCTGAATACGTTGTGAAATATCATTTGTCTAATCCTACAACCAAAGAAGTGTGGAACGAGGAGATACAGATGAAATAAAACTGTTTTGTACTTGATTGCTTGACATTCGAAAATGGTGTGATGAATTTACAGCGAAGTCACCATTATACGCATTCCACCATAATTCGAATGTTTCTCATTACAGATAGTTATTCAAATCCTGGGCGTTGCCTTGAAATTTAGACACCAGTTTTGTTTACATGTTAAGTGAACCAATTCGTCAGGCCTCGATTACATAGCGCACAGAAACGGTCTGTACATTCTCGATCAGACAGATCACCGTATTGGTGAGTCCGACAGATACAACACAACATGTCAGTTAATGCGGGTGAAAGAGTATGCTGAATTTGATATGATTGTTGTCATATTTTCTTCCAGGCGCCACTGAGAGGGACTGGGATATCCTAGGAGAAGCTGAGGTTCCGCTATTTTTTGCCGGAGAGCATACTCGTGTCTGGATGTACGCAACTGTTCACAACGCAGTGGATACCGGCAATAAAGCGGCTACAGACGTTATAAACTATCTCAATATGATTGCTAGTACTGCAGTGAAGACCTATGCCTCGGTTATTTTGTTTGTAGCAAATGTGCTGATGGTGTATTGTGCAATTCCCAGATAAGATTGTCTGACTCACTGAGAAATTATAGCCAAGTTTAAGGTTCAACAGGACTTCGCACATTTTGCAAACTGTGAAACATGGCAGTGACTAACGTCACAGTAGGGTAGGCATCAGGACTCCGAAGCGCACTGAACTCTTGGAAAGCCCCCCGCCCCACGTTGAAATCCTGCCAATATTAAGATGGGCACCGCCCGAGTCAGAATCACCAGGGATTTTCATCAAAAATCACCAGAAATTTTCATCAAAAGTAGGTCAGCTCAGAACTTGCTGGTAATTAACAGTCCCCTAATGCACCTTCATGCAAAAACTCAAGGTTCTAATGTCAACGGTTCTTCTTATTTTGCCGACGAAAGATTCGGATGGACTCACTCACTGACTACCGGACAATTTGCAGATGGTAGCCTACTTCGTAGGAATTTCCAAAAATGCCAAATTATCAGACTGACATAATTTTATGTCAGAATGATACTGAACACCATACAACACAAACAAAAATATAACTATTTCCGTCAATTGACTCGAAAAACTTACTAAAATTGACTAAAAATGAAGTGAATTCCTCAAATCTGATTTACTGGTAAGTTCAAACAACGGACAATAAAGTATTTCGGTGGGTAGCCCATCCAGCTGAATGGTTCCGCAGGTTGAACGTTACTTCACTGGGTCCTTGTTTGCTTGTGGCTGATGAAATGGCACTAATCATTTCATGTAAGGCGCAAATGCATACCAAATACAAAACGCCATGAAGCAAATGTGATAGGATGCAGAAACTTGATAAAGACAGGTGCAGATATTTGTGCATATTTAAATGTTTTATTAGAATGAACCTGAGCACCACTGTCGTTGATGACGTGGTACTATATAGGTTTCCAACACATTGTTTTTGATCACGAGATTAGTAGACATTCTATGACACTTGTGTCAATAACATCGCGTTAACCAGTGCAATAATTACAAGATTTACCACGGTTATGTGAAATGTACATGTGTCAAGTGCAGGTGTTCATTAGTAGATTCCATTTCACAAGTCGGATGAGGAAAGGGACGTCTGCTTTCATACAAGTAACAATCGAATAAAACAAACAAATAAATTACAGGATGAAATTTCCTTCTAGAGTTTAACTGTTTCCATCGGGAAATGTATCAACAAAGCGACACAAATAGGCATTTATCCACATAATTTTCCAACAGCTGACTCAGCTGATAAAAACACTCCCCATTTGAGAGACCATCCATAAACTCGTCCACTGACATTGGCACGATGCAAATCGAGACGGGAGCATCGTGCCAACATCACTGGATGAGTGGTTTTTTTCAAAAAAAGGGGAGAAAGGTTGTCAAAGTTCAAATATGTTTTCAACCTTTCATTGTAATCTTTGTTGATAATCAATTTGAGTAGTGCAATAGAACAGAAATAATGTTTTCATAGGCGTGCTAAATCGTTATTTTACGCACGGTTAGTGTGGGAAAGTTTATAAATTTTAGGGCGCGGGCTTCGCCCTTGCCCTAAAATATAAACTTTCCCACACTAACCGTGCGTAAAATAACGATTTAGCACGCATATGAAAACATTATTTCCTAATTTTGCAAGAGGGCGGTCCACAGAATAAACCATTTGGAGAAGTCAGATCCTGTTATGAAATACAACGTTACGCATACTGAAAACGTCCCGAGACGCTATGAGCTGAAGCAATCCATCTGCTGTCTACTTTTAATTACTGCGTCGGGAAGCCATCATACATCACCGTGGTACAGTACTATTGTTATGTATCGTATGCCACATCAATTATCTATAATTCTATCCCAATACATCAACGTTGTCCACGATAAGCTGGCCACGTGGTATCGTCGACGATTTTACCTTTGGAAAGCTCTCTCCAATAGCTTCTTGTCTGTCAAGTGGTTCGGAATCGTCTCCTCAACATACATATTAGCTATTACCTGACCAACATCGTCTGGTTACCTGTGATGGTAAACCCCAGAGTAAATTCCAATCATTGAAGGTGTTTTCGGTAACCAGGTCACAACATTGTTAAGACAATTAGTTTAATGAGAATATGTTTCTGGGACGAGACAGAGTATTATTATCAGTAGGAAAAAAGTAATTAAGGTATTATACGCATGCGCTGTGGAAGTTAGTGGATTTGTTCGCACTTAAGGTTGCGCATGCCTGAGATGGGAATTGAGCCATCTCCGATAGACTGCACCCCTAGGGGGCTGATCTCGTGGCAATGGAGCTGAACAACCATAAAATCATGGGGGAGGGGGGAGGGGATTGCTCTTTTTGAGCAAATAAACATTATAACTGTCATTTCGCGTAGATATATGTGATGTGAAATTATGGATGTGCAACATGCGAGTAATACTTACTGATGAATTGGCTCATTGTCATCCAAGGGTCCGTCATACTCTACATACTCTAACACTCGTTTATTTAGGCAGCTGTCAATGAATGTTTGGTGGTTGGTGATACAGTCCAAGTCCACCGTCTCAGATTCCATCTTCTCATGAACTGCTGTAACAACAAAGACATTCATTGACTGTTGCCATAAGACTACACTCCCCACATTCACACCTATAATAAAGAATAATTCACAGTTAGTGTGAGCTGAGAACAGTTATGTATATTGAAACTGTATGAAATGTTGGCAATGCTTTGTTGATAAAATCGACATTTTGTTGAAACAAATTTTACGGTCTTGTTGAAATTTGTTCTTATTTACATTTCAGTGGTTCTCCATATATCACGAAAAAAAATTCGCCAATTTTGAAATTTCACCAGCTAGGCCTGGACTAACAAATTATTTCGATCATTGTCTAAATATTTATTCATTCTGTGCATAGGGGGCCTATATATAACCTCCGGCATAGATAATAAATAACATACCAGTATGTGTTTACAAGTCGACCTTGTTCCGTGTGGGACGGTTCATCTGTTTCAGATTCGCTTTCCCTCTGTTCCATCTCATTTCGGTCGTTTGGTACGGGTTCAAACTGATACGGCAGAACGTCAAGATGTCCATTTATCATCACTGGCGTATTCCTCCATGGTTTCGAATGGTTTTCGATTAATTATACAGCGATATACGCGATGGGGTAATCGCAAATCCACAGCTTAATATATAGCGCTGACAGCTGCCCACAGGAGACGGTCGCCTGTCTGACGTCACAAGGTCACGTGACGCCTAAGCTCATTAACAGGTTAACTGGCGGAAATTGAGCTACAGGTCTTTAATATAAAAGGCTTAAATACGCCCACAGGGGACAAGGAAATTTTTTTTTAAAAAATTCTTAATTAAGTACTAACTCTTCTGACACATATTCCAGACAAAAAAAAATTCTTAAAATCCTTTAACTGCTCTTCCGGTTACGCTGCTACCGGTCACGTGACTTCCGATAACGTGACTTCCGGAAAACAAAACATGTCTGTCCATGTTATAGCCTTTACCACGATATAGCAAAACAGAATGACGGTGTGACTGGGGTGTATATATCGGGCACTCCCACACAGAATTACGTAGCGTGTATCTATAATTCTATCAAGGTAGGGCGGGGTTCCCATTGGTTCGATACTGATTGGTGGTGAAGTGGAGGCGAATCTGTGATTGGTGGATGGGTATAAGTACTTTCTGGAAGCAGATGGAACGCGAAAAACTGCCCGACACGGATAATGTGGGGTCTACTTTTCGTGTTACTCTCCTCTGATGTACTTAATTAATGCAAGATCTAAACAAACCCAAAAGGCGGTCTGATCATCTGAAAATTCCCCAATGACGACCGCGTGGATGTATGCGAAGGGAGACAACTCAGAGGGACGCATGTAAAAATCATGTGCCTGACGGCCTTGAACTCGGATTTGAAGAGTGCATGATTGTGTGGAAGGTGTAGTGAGGGATGGTTTGATGGTATGAGATATCCTATTAAGCTCGTACACTGTGCTAAACGACGTGACGTCACCAGTAATGGGGAAACAGTGGCAGACACGCTTCGATGCGCACTCGGCACCATGCGCCCACATACACCATATGTGGCTCTCGTTGTCTTCAGTGTCTTAACTGTCGTAGGTGCAGTGATACGCGCATGCGTACTGGCGAAGTAGTAGAGACAGGGCATTTCGGATGCGTAGGGAAGTTTATAACCCGTGGTCTGTGGTATGCATATTGTCGTATTGAAAGTCTCGGTGTGTAAAATAAGACTATTGAAAATTCTTGAATGAAAACCACTTTGGCTTGCCATAGATACAGCTAATTATCGTCCAGTGAGCATAACTTTAGTTCTGTTCAACTTAATGGAATCCTTAATTAGACGATTGACGAGTAATAATCTGTCATCAGCTACCCGAGAGATCTGGTTTTTGTACAATCCAGTGGCAGCCCGCGAACGAGATTACGTGGTTAAAGAATGTGAACTTCGCCCAGGCATTCCTCTCGCTATCCATCAAGCGTATTGCATAAACGCGAGCTGACCAACTTGGTAGCACTGGATCATCTCATGGTTGTGGCCAAAGACAATTCAAACATCTACCAAAGCGTCGCATCACCGGAATATTTATTTGACCCAGAACCTCTCTCCTTAAGGGAAGGCGTCCAGAGATACTTCGTGCTCTTCATCAACTCAATCGACAATGCGCAAATCCGCGCTTTTGAGAGTCGAATATGTTCGCAGACCATCGACTATTTGATACAGGCCTTCCAAGTCACGACGATTCTTCTGTACCTTTTTATGTCCGTGCCTCCAAAATTGACGAACGACCTGTTACCCGGAGATGGTCCACAACGAACAAAAGAGAGAGAGAGAGAGAGAGTCTGATATCCCCCATCCTCGTTCAGTCGATCGCATTGGTGCAGCCAGCCCCGGAATCTCTCATCACCAAACCGTGACAATCCAATCCAATCTCATACACGGGATCACATTTCTAAGCCCAATGTTGTGAACACAGGGCTATCGAGGGATCTCTTCAAAGAAAGCATGAACGCCCAGTTGGGTGAAAAAAAGTATTCACAAGAGGAAGCCGAAAGTTAGACCATAATGAACTCGCAACCATACTGCGGTGGTCTTTACGTCAACAGAATGTCGATCTCGTGGTCCATATGAACTCGTTCAAACAGGTCCTGGTCCATAAGGAGATCGTCTACCACGGTGGACACACCCATAATTCTCTACCCACAATACTATATGGCGCGTGCCTGATGTGTCCAGGAATCTTTCTGATGTGAGCCCGGATATCCCTCTCTGTTTCGGTAAAGTGTTCCAATGCCGGTTGTACATGCGCAGTCCGCCCATCAGAGCCCGACTGCAACAAGACCAGACCCGCTGGTTCCGCACAACCCACAGCACTTTCTGCACTACTTCCAGAGTGCGCATGTAAGTATCACCGGTAAACCACACCAGTCTTGTTCCACGCAATCTGACACCTTGCATGCCACAAATGGACCACGAATATTCCTGCCTCAAAACCTCCCGGCGCATTCGAAAATATATTTTTCTACTACTCACTCCATATGTATGCGCGTATCACCGGGCCTACGACGGTAAGGACACGATACACAACGACAGCCGATTCACACCCACATGGCCACTACTACGGGATAGTTTATAGGGGTGTATTTAGACGCCTAGTGCCGCGTGCGCATCCAACCGGTTTCTCTACTACCGATGACGTCACTGCGACCTTCAAAGTCCTAGGTCGACATTCACGTTATATGAATGCCTCAGAGTTGTCTCCCTTTGCATACACCCGAGCGATCGTCATGGGGGATTCTCAGATGATCAGACCGCCATTTTGGTTTTGGTTTGATTCTGTGGAGGAAGAAATTGACCGGCCATAAAGAACTCGACAATCGGATCGTACTGATCATACACAAGTTTGGTGACGATCAGCTAAGCTGGGATATCTTCGCGCGTTTACAGATCATGATAGGACCTTTCCAATTTATATTATAATGAGTGACACCGGGAAAACCACAAGAGGCGCTGGTACCCATGCTCGTACCACGTATAGTCAAAGAGGGCAGGCTCAGGCCAAGCATGAGCTTGCCGTCCCCTTGCAAGTGACAATTGGTATTTCCGATATGGGAAATTCTATTTCCGATATCGAAAATTGCCATTGAATTTCCCATATCGAAAATTCTAATTCCCGATATCGGGAATTGTCCCCGAATATCCGATATCGGAAATTGCAATTTTCGATATCGGAAGTTCGATTTCGGATATAGAATTCCATTTCCGATATCGGAAATTGAAGGACATGAATTTCCAATATCGGAAATTTTAATTCCGATATCGTAAATTTCAACTCCGATATCGGGAATTCAATTTCCGATATCGGAAATTCTTGAATGAAAAACACTTTGGCTTGCCATAGATACAGCTAATTATCGTCCTGTGAGCGTAACTTCAGTTCTGTTCAACTTAATGGAATCCTTAATTAGACGATTGACGAGTAATAATCTGTTATCGGATAATCAGTTCGGTTTCCGTCTTGGACGTTCATGCCCCTCACAGTTCCTAAAACTGTTCCTCAGATAGAGTCAGGTTCTGGATGAGCATTGCGACATTGCAGTGGCTTATCTTGACTATCCTAAATCATTAGACACTGTCCCACACATTAGGCTTACCAGGAAATTCGCAGCGAACGACATTTGTGGCAATGTAGCATCATGGATCGCAACGGTAGTAGTAGGGAAAGGCTAAATCGAGTCTCTTTGACATTTGACCTCAGAAATTTGCATATGACGTCACATCCGGTTTGGGTGAATGAGACGTGACCGTTGTACATGCCCAGACTTGTTTGTGTTTGTCTGGGGTTTTCCCCCACAATGGCGGCTAATCCGCCATGTTGGAGCCGCCATTTTGGAGCCGCCATTGTTGTAGAAAAACGTGTAAAAGGAGGTGATTTTTAGTGGTTTGGTGTATTCATTGCACTACCCCACGGAGCTCTCTGACTTACCTGCCTGCCTGACCAGCCTGCCTGCCTGCCTACCAGCTTGTTCTGACGAGAGGAGGAGAGAAAGCATGAGACGTGGAGAAGATTTTCCAGGGGACCCAGCAGCACCTCCGGTTGAAGTCTTGCCTGAAGACGAGCGTGTGAGTGACATTTATCGACGTCACTGGGCTACCATACGCCATTGTTTTCACCGTAACCGTCGTCTATTGGACTTGTATAACTTTCGACTGCAGGACCTCACGTACCTGTCTACCTATGCCGAGAACATTTTCACAGACCAGGTGACAGCGTTCAAGTTGAATATGACATTCGGTTACATTTTACGGCACAAGGAGACGGACCAGGTGCGGTATTATTATCCCAGCAATAATACCTATGTGTTTGACCAGCCGTTCACGGTGACGGATGCCATTTCTCTGGAGCCACTCATCGACCAACTGACTACGTTGGATCCATTGGAATGGGCCCGGTTGCAACGCCCCAATACCCAATGGCTTGTGGAAATGGTGACCAACGTCACATTTTTCGTCACGAAAATGAGAGATCATCCTATCGGTGCTCCTGTACTACTACCACCTTGGTTGCTTCATCGACCCGGACTGTATGCATTAACCGGAGGGAAACACGGACCCTACAAAGACCGGAAATGTCTGTTTCGGTGTTTGGCCGTGCATCTGGACGAGTGTAATCCCAAGGCTTGTGACAGAGTGGCCAATGACTATTGGGAACAGTATTTACAGGCGCAAGACTTGGATCAGCGGCACTTCCGTGGAGTCCCGTTCAAGAATTTGGATGACGTGGAAACACTGTTCAACATCAATATCTTTGTATACCGATTACGATGCGAGGAGGATACATTTGTGCCTGAATTGGTTCGTCGTTCAACAGAACGGTATGCTTCTACCATGAAAGTCAATGTCTTTGACCACAATGGCGTGAGTCATTTTGCGCTGATCTACAATATGAGCCAGTACGCCCAGTCCTACAGTTGTGCCCGATGCCATCGGGTGTTTAAAAAATAGTCCAAATTACATCGACACGAGAAGAGTTGTGACAACAGTGTGAAGCGAAAATTTCCTGGTGGTGTGTATCATAATACGCCTACTATTTTCGAGGAACTGGCCGATGAGGGTCTTATCATACCGGAGCAGGACCGTTATTTTCCCTACCGGGCGTGTTACGATTTTGAGGCCCTGTTGGAGCCCATGGACATGTTTTCAGCGAAAACGCAGTGGACGCAGCGCCATATTCCCCTGAGTGTCAGCATTTCCAGCAACGTACCTGGCTATGACGCTGCACCGGTCTGTTTCGTGTCTACCGGGGATTCCCATGAGTTGATCACCCGCATGATGGAGTATTTAGAGGAAGTCAGTGCGGCCAGTACGGAATTGTTGGTGTCCAAGTTCCAGGACGTACTGGACCAACTGGACGATCGGATTCCTATACCGGGTGTATCGTTTAGTGACGATGAAGAGTCCGAGTCCGAGTCGGAGCCGGAACCCATGCAGTCGCAGGATGTCCCTTTACCTAAACCGTATGCGGAGAAATTGAAAGCGCGCTTCCTACAATACCTAGGCCAGTTACCGGTGCTCGGTTTCAACTCGGGGCGATATGACTTGAACATGGTGAAGGAATTCTCTACCCCTACTTGGCCCAGGCTAATACCATCAAGTCCGTCATCAAGAAGATCAATAATCATATGGCCCTCACTACCACATCACTTCATTTCCTGGATGTACGGAACTACTTAGCTCCTAATTATAGCTATGATCAATGGGTGAAGGCGTATGACTGTGCACAAACCAAAGGCAGGTTCCCTTACACGTATATATCGGCGCTCGACCGTTTGGAGGAAACACAGTTGCCACCCCGGGATGCGTTCTTTGACGATTTGAAGCAAGTGGAATGTCCGGAAGACACGTACCGGGAACTACAGCAGGTATGGAACGATCAACACATGCAGACCTTGCGAGATTTCCTGATATGGTATAATAACTTAGATGTGGTTCCTTTCCTGGAAGCGGCCGAGAAAATGGTTCAACTCTTTCGTCGTGAGATGCACGTCGACATCTTCAAGGAGTGCTTGAGTTTACCGGGTCTGGCGCTTCGCCATCTTTTTCAAGAGTGTCCTACGTACTTCTCGCTGATACAGCAAAAAGATGCGGACATGCATGATTGTCTAAAGCAGAACATTGTCGGCGGACCTAGTCTTATTTTTCACCGTTATCACGAGAAGCACGTCACTACTCTCTCCGGTGGAAAACCCTGTGCTAAGATCATCGGTTTCGATGCAAATGCCTTGTACCTGTGGTCTCTGGCCCAACCTATGCCCAGTGGACATTATACACGCTGGTTGGCGGAAGGCCGGCATTTCACACCGCAACGCACTCCCTACAAGCATCTAGCTGACCAGTGGTAGCCTATCGACGGGGATTTATATACGCCATCAGACCAACGCCACAGAGAAGCGCATAGGAGATCGTCGACTCCCCGTCGATGGGTTTGCCCTGGTGGGTAGAACACCGACCGTATTCCAATTTTACGGCTGCTATTGGCACGGCCACGAATGCCATTTCAGCGCTGGACGCTTCAACGAACGACGTGGAAAAACACCGGAAGAATTACGGGAAGAAGTGCAGGAAAACGGCGATTACGTGAAAGAGAGAGGATACCATCTTATCGAAATGTGGGAGTGTGAATTTCACACCATGTGCCAGGCCCTGCCACATTTACGGCGTTTCCTAAAAGAGCGCGAGTACCCGCTCAGTCGTCGGCCACTCCTGAGTCTGCCACAGATGTTCGACGCCATTCGTTCTGGGGACCTCTACGGCTTTGTCGAATGTGATTTGCATGTTCCCGACACTCTCAAGCCTCTCTTCGCCCAGTGCCCTCCCATCTTTAAGAACACGCTGGTGGGTCGGGATGATATTGGAGACACCATGGGGGCCTATGCGGAGCAACACGAGTGTTTGCCTCGACCTCGACGGATGTTGATTGGCAGTATGTGGGCAGAGAAAATCTTGCTGGGCACTCCGCTGCTGCAGTGGTACATGAGCCACGGTCTGGAAATTACGAAAATATACCAAGTGATACAGTACGTACCCAACGCCTGTTTTGCGGAGAATGCTGACATCGTGACGTCTGCCCGTCGTCAAGGTGATCAAGACCCGAGTATGGCCATCATCGGTGAATCGTGGAAATTGACGGGCAATGGCTATTATGGCAAAACGGTCACGAACCAGGATAAGTACGTGAACGTCAACATCTGTACTACTTCACAAGCCCGCAAAAAAGTGAATTCTCCTCTGTTTCGGTCCGTGGAGGTCATCGATGACGACACGTATGAAATCACTTTAGCTAAAAAGACTATCCGTTACAACCTGCCCCTGCAGATTGGATGTATGGTATACCAGGTGGCCAAGCTGTGGATGCTCCAGTTTCTATATGATTTCATGGGTGTGTATTTTAATCCATCAGACTGGCAACTCATGGAGATGGATACGGACTCGGCCTACATGGCCGTCTCTAATGCGGATTGGTGAAACCTGAGTTACGTGCACAGCATGAGGTGGAACGGGGCCAGTGGCTACCTCGACGTAACCATTACCAGTACGATAAGCGTACGCCGGGCCTCTTCAAGCTGGAGTGGAGTGGGGATGCTATGATTGCTCTGTCCTCCAAGACGTATTACTGTTACGGTGGAGACGAAAATAAGTTTAGCTGCAAAGGGGTGAACCGGCGCGATCCCAACATCGACAAAGCCTTGTACCTGAACGTGCTGCAAAGCCAGGCCAGTGCGAGTGGGACTAACCGAGGATTTCGGGTGGTGGACCACCAGATGCGGACGTACATCCAGCAACGAGACGCCTTTACTTTCTTTTACCCGAGACGGAAAGTCCTTCCCGATGGCATCAGTACCACTTACCTGGACTTGTGAAAATTTCGAACACTATGACTTTTGATACACGAGTTAAAAACTGTCAAGTCAGGATGGCCGCCGGGCGCCAGTTAACATGGCGTCGCCTACGAAATGCAGAACGTAGGTTCGAATCCGACGCTCTGACAGATTTTTTTGTACATACCACTTGTATTCTATTGTACATACCAGCTGTATTCTATCGTACATAGTGTAACCCCTTCTTGTTCACTTAAATAAAAAAGGTCAAAACCGTCATGTTGTGTTTTCATGAATCTTTTTTTTATTGAACATCAATGAACGTCAGAACAACAACGTCATAACATAAAAAACAATAGTACTGCGCAGTGCATTGAATCAATTAAGTTAACCAGAGAAATGGAGCATGCACATTAAAACGAGAGGCAGTCCAGTCATAGACGAGTACATCACGGTCTTCGGCTTGACAATAATCATCAAACATGTGTACGATCGTTTGCATAGAATGTCCTCTACTCCGGTGAGACCGATAATGTACCGTCAACCCAGTAATTGTAAAGACCGAGTACCGTCAACCCAGATATTCTAATTGTAAAGACTGAGTGCCGTCAATCCAGATATTCTAATTGTAAAGACCGAGTACCGGCAAACCAGATATTCTAATTGTAAAGACTGACTTGCCGCCAACCCGGATATTGTAATTGTAAAGACTGAGTGCCGCCAACCCAGATATTTTATATGTACAGAATGAGTGCCGTCTACCCAGATATTCTAATTATAAAGACTGAATACCGTCAATCCAGATATTCTAATTGTAAAGATCGAGTACGGTCAACCTAGATATTCTAATTGTAAAGACTGCCGCTAAACCAGATATTCCAAATGTAAAGACCGAGTGCCGTCAATCCAGATCTTAATTGTAAAGACCGAGTGCCGTCAATCCAGGTATTCTAATTGCAAAGACCGAGTGCCGTCAACCCAGATATTCTTATTGTAAAGACTCTGTACCGTCAACCCGGAAATTTTAATTGTAAAGAATGAGTACCGTCAACCCAGATATTCTAATTGTAAAGACCCAGTACAGTCAACCCAGATATTCTAATTGTAAAGACTAATTGTCGTCATCCCATATATTAATTTTAAAGACTGGCTGCCATCTGCGTTCACCCAAAACTTCACTCGTATTCTATCTCAGAAGACTCAAAAGCAGATTTCTACAGCGGGAGAGAAGTCTGCGCTGCCTCTTTTGACGTCAGAGATGACGTTAACGACGTCATACTAGTCCGTGAGCTACTAGGGGTCACCTTGCACCCCCCCCCCCTTCCACTACAGAGCGAAACTATGTTTTTATGTACTTTAGGACATGTCAAATAAGAAACAACTTGTTAACAGTCTATAAACTGGGACTCACTACCCCTTTAATCAATTTGAAGTTACCCCCTATGTTAAAAACCACAATTTTGCGTAACAATAGGGGTAGAGTTACAAGAATAGTCTTATCTTCCATAATTATTATCCCATCTTTATAATGTTGGTCACATATTATTCAGCATTGATTGCTGCATCAAATAATGACAAGATACTATTACTATTTGCTGGGTATCACGTCACACAGGGACCATACATACAATAGTAGGAGTAGTGGCGAAAGCGGGCGTTTTGGGGGTGTGTGAGGGTGTGTTTGAGCGATTGAGGGACCATTCTTGGTCCGAATGCGTCGTGTGAGGTGTCAAAGTGAAGCCCTCGGTGTGTAGACCACGACTTGAGGGAAGTCCACATCATATGTGACGTCATTGGTGACGTCATCAGTTGGAGTAGTAGCCAAAGAGGGCATTTTGGGGGTGTGAAGGAAGGTTTTGGTGTAGAGATGGACCATCCGTGGTCCAAATGGACCGTGTCGGGTGTCATCTTGTAGCTTTCTGCATGTAGATGACGAATGGTTTGGTTTTTGTTGCAAGTCGCATCGTGCTACTCATGCGCAGTTGGGCAGTAGTAACAAAAATGTCATTTTGGGCGTGGGTAATGGCATGTTTGGGCAATCAAGGGACCCATGTTTGATCCAAATGGACAGGTTGAGGTATCTGAGTGAAGCTTTCGTGCGGTCAGTCAGCCAGGCGTGTTTTTTATTGGAAGTCGCGCCAATCTGCGCATGCGTAGTTGGGGTGTAGTAAGTAAAGTGGTCATTCTCGAGGTGCGCAGGTGTATATTTGAGAGATTGAGGTTCTTTTTCTCATCCAAAGATGGAGTGTAGGGTGTCATCTTGAAGCTCTCGTGGTGTGGACCACGACTTGAGGGATTTCCATGTCATCTATGACGTCATTGGTGACGTCATCATTACGAGTGGTAACGAAAGCGGCCATTTTAGGGGTGCGTAGGAGTGTGTTCGAGAGACTGAGGGACCATTCTTGGTCCGAATGGAACGTGTGGAATATATCGAAGCTTTCCTGGGACAGCGTCCGACTGGTCTGGTGTGTCGTGAAAGTAGATGATATGGCTAGCATGCGCAGACAGGAAATAATGGAAAAGGGGCACTGGTTTGAAATTTTAGCCTCGAAGTGGACCATCCGTGGTCCGAATGGGTCGTGTGGGATTTCGTAGTGAAGGGCTCGCGAGATAGTATCTGATTGGGCTGGTGTGTAGCCTAGTATTATCGTTCTGGCAGTAGTATAGAGCTCTTATCCAATCAGAAGCCGCCATTTGAAGAACCACAGAGCTCGGAGCGGTGGGATGGATCGATTGATAGCTCGGAGCTCTTGGAGCTCTTGGAGCTCTTGAAGTCGGAGCTCTTGCAGCTCGGAGCT
>JAVTVY010052657.1:0-27342 GCA_036873755.1 Hanleya hanleyi
ATATTCTCTCTTTCTCAAATCAAAAACTGGAAACATGTTTTGCGAATCTACGCTACTTAGCTGAGATTATCAACTGCGAATCTACGCAATTTAGCAGAGATTATAACTTTTCTAATTAGACAATATATTGTCTCTCTCCCAAATCAAAAATTGGAAACATGTTTTGCTAATCTACGCTATTTAGCTGAGATTATTAAGTGCGAATCTACGCAATTTAGCTGAGATTATAACTTTTCTAATTAGACAATATATTCTCTCTTTCTCAAATCAAAAATTGCAGACATGTTTTGCGAATCTACCCTATTTAGCTGAGATTATCAGTGCGAATCTACGCTATTTAGCTTAGATTGTAACTTTTTGAATTAGACAATATATTGTCCCTTTCTCAAATAAAAACTGCAAACAAGTTTTGCGAATCTACGCAATTTAGCTGAGATTATCAAGTGCGAATCTACGCAATTTAGCTGAGATTATAGTTCTTCTAATTAGACAATATATTCTCTTTCTGAAATCAAAAACTGCAAACATGTTTTGCGAATCTACTCTATTTAGCTGAGATTATCAAGTGCGAATCTACGCAATTTAGCTGAGATTATAACTTTTCTAATTACACAATATATTCTCTCTTTCTCAAATCAAAAACTGGAAACATGTTTTTCGAATCTACGCTACTTAGCTGAGATTATCAACTGCGAATCTACGCAATTTAGCAGAGATTATAACTTTTCTAATTAGACAAAATATTCTCTTCCTCAAATCAACAACTGGAAACACGTTTTGCGAATCTACGCAATTTAGCTGAGATTATAAGTTTTCTAATTAGACAATATATTGTCCCTTTTATCGAGACTAAGCCTGGAGATTTGTCCGCCTAATCAAATCAAAAACTGCAAAATGTTTTGCGAATCTGCGCTATTTAGCTGAGATTATCAAGTTTTGCGACTCTACGCTACTTAGCTGAGATTATCAACTGCGAATCTACGCAATTTAGCTGAGATTATAACTTTTCTAATTCGACAATATATTCTCTCTTTCTCAAATCAAAAACTGGAAACATGTACGCTATTTAGATGAGATTATCAAGTGCGAATCTACGCAATTTAGCTGAGATTATAACTTTTCTAATTAGACAATATATTCTCTCTTTCTCAAATCAAAATCTGCAAACATGTTTTGCGAATCTACGCTATTTAGCTGAGATTATCAACTGCGAATCTACGCAATTTAGCTGAGATTATAACTTTTCTAATTAGACAAAATATTCTCTTCCTCAAATCAACAACTGGAAACACGTTTTACGAATATATTGCCCCTTTCTCAAATAAAAACTACAAACAAGTTTTGCGAATCCACGCATTTAGCTGAGATTATCAAGTGCGAATCTACGCAATTTAGCTGAGATTATAGCTCTTCTAATTAGACAATATATTCTCTCTTTCTGAAATCAAAAACTGCAAACATGTTTTGCGAATCTACGCTACTTAGCTGAGATTATCAACTGCGAATCTATGCAATTTAGCAGAGATTATAACTTTTCTAATTAGACAAAATATTCTCTTTGTCAAATCAACAACTGGAAACACGTTTTGCGAATCAACGCAATTTAGCTGAGATTATAACTTTTCTAATTAGACAATATATTGCCCCTTTCTCAAAACAAAAACTGCAAACATGTTTTGCGAATCTACGTTATTTAGCTGAGATTATCAATTGCGAATATACGCAATTTAGCTGAGATTATAACTTTTCTAATTAGACAATATATTGCCCCTTTCTCAAATCAAAAGTCCGAAAATTGTTTTGCGAATCTACGCTAAATAGCTGAGACTATCAACTGCGAATCTATGCTATTTAGCTTACATTATAGCTTTCTAATTAGACAATATAAACATTGTACCCAAGGATTGTCTTCTAACTTTCGCAAAACTTGCTGGTTAATATTGTCTTCAATGCTATTTAGCGCCATGTTGAAGGATAGGCAAAAGGGGAAATTAGCAAGGAAAAAGCCAATTGCGCACCTCACTCATGACTTCAGGGTAAATGTAACTCCAATGCTGAGTTGTCCTGACCTCGTTGTTGAGGTCAGGACAATCGTGAAATTAGGTCGATATGCACCATCTAGAGTGGAGCCTCGGTATACATGTAGATCACAAAAATATACGAAAGTATACATGCAGTCATGAAAAATAATGTCATCGCTTCTCAGTACATCGAGATGAGATTAACCCTGCCTCTCCAGGCCCCCCCCCCCCATCCCCCAACCCCCTCCACCCCCCACTCCCGGCATGTGGCAGTGGTAGCTTATGTCAGGTCAATAAAAATACAAAACAATACATAGTGTTCACTTTACCTGATCCACCTGGCTTCAACTGTAAAGCGTTCCCGATAAGAGGGAAAGCTCTCGGTCCAGGGATTTTATCCACCAATCTCTTCATTTTCAGCGTCCGTGACATAGTCTCAAACAGCCATTTGCTTAGCAAAACCACACCTATCGCTACGACAATCACCAGAGCTGGTGCCACCATTTTGTAACTTTCTACTCAATGCCAACAATATGAATCGCTTACCTAAATATTATCAAGGGTTAAAGTTCACCACGCATGTCTGATATGCACCAGTCGTGGTCAAGATGATCATTTATCTTTTGGTTAAAGGGACACCCAAACAGGGTCTGAAAAAGGTGACAAAAGTATTGGAATTTGTAGTAAATATGTTGTTTCTGATCGCTAGAAAAGTCTATTCGTGGGCTCCAGCACGGATTTGTTAAGACGAAATCGACATGCTCTGAACTTATACAAAGTGTACACTGGTTGAGAATAGTTTTGGACGAGCGCGGACAAGTCGACAGTAGGGGAGAGTGGGGAGACCTGGGACACTATTTCTGTGATGTCACATTATTTCACATTCTGTCCAAAGTATTCAGTTGTGCAAATCAATGCGTGCCACGCACCAACCTGGGAAGAATACCCATGGAATGCCACAGTGTTTAAGACACCAAACCGAGTGTGTTATGATGTGGAGACGATTTCATTTCACCGTATTTTTGGGGTGACTTGGGACAGTGTTGGGAGACATGGGACAAGGAGTTGGGAGATATGGGACAACCGATATAAAGATTTAAATGCCATCAAACTAACTTTTTTATTTGAAAAAAAATAATAGCTTAACATAGAAATGTGAACTTGTTAATAAAAGTCATCACTTTGCCGACAGAAAGTAATACCATACATATCGCAATATTCTTCGAAAGTGCAGGGAGAGTTGGGACACTCTAGGGGAGACACTGTGCCCCAACTCTCCCCAGGGGGCCCAACTTAGCAAAATGGCGATTTTCTGCTCAACTGTCCATGCCTTCAAAAATTCGGTCAGTGTCATGTGTGCCCTATATAAAAGATAATCCTGTGCCAAGATATCGGCATCATATACCTTATATTGCACCGTATAAACAAAGGGGCGTGGCCTCCAAAATCTACCTTTTTAAGTTAAAAAACATAAAAAGAAAGATTTACTCCCTTCAATGATTCCAGGAAAAACCAGAATGGTAAATGTGGGAGGCGGTATGAAAACCAAACAGCACGTGCAAGCTCAGTCTCCATTGGCTTCCACAAGGGTACTAAACATGGGGTGTCCCAAGTCTCCCCTGTCCCATGTGTCCCCACTCTCCCCTAGTATAGAAAGCGTAAAAATGGTCACATTGACCTTTGACCTCTGAGTGCACTCTATCCGATGATGCAACGCGATTTAATTTTTTTAAATTTAAAAAAGAAAATTGAACATCTTGAAAACACTAAATTATTATATAGCTTACTATAATACTCATACATGGTCATATTTTAAAGCGCGAGCCCGTGTTTGCCAAGCATATACCCGCGCTTTAAAATATCCGCGCTTCCCTTATATGTGTTGTAATAACGAACGTAGTCCAGTACCCAGCTCCCATAATGCACCGGCGTAATGGGAGTCTGGCACTGGCTGTCGAATGGCAGCCTCCAGCGGGAGATTCAACATGGCGGCATCCATGTTAAACGCATACGACGCTGCCAATTTTGCCGCTTTTCTGGTAATTTTCTTGCTGCCAATTTATGCCATATACATTTTATGAATAAGCTCATGCTCCTCGTCATATGAGGTGTCAACAAGCATTTGTCGGGCTGTACGTTTCCTCTGAGCAGCAAAAGTATTTATGTTGCTGTTGTTACATATATTGTTGTTGTTGTTTGCATATATTTAACATGCAAAATTGAACGATGAGATGGGAAGGTGTAAAATTTTTTCATAAACACTCATTGGTATACTTATATTATGGGACTTGCACTCCATTAAACATTTTTCTACATTTAATTAATCACTAGACAGCATCATAAAATCCTGAGTTCTACAAAAATGTGGAGGGGGGGGGGGGTAATCAATATGGTACCAGTGATCTATTTATAGTGAGATAGATCAACAGTACCTCTGTGTATGTTTTAAAGACAAATTCATAATTTCTATACATGATAAATATAATTATAATATTGCTGAAATAATTATTTACTTTTTTTTTTAATATTGTGAATATATGGAACTTGATGGAATGTATCCTAAGCATTTTTTTTTTACAGATTGAAGTGTAGTCGGTGCCTTGATAGTCCAGCATACCGTATTCCTGTTGGTAGCTAGTTCATGGTATTATTTAATTTCAAGAGGTATAATATTTATTTTTTTAATTATTTTGAGATTAAACATATATCCCCAGTCATTTATCAACAGTAGCTCCAGATTCATTTCAAACATAAATTTTAAAATTCCATACATGATAAATCTAATTTGATATTGCTGAATTATTAATTTAAATATTGTAAAATAAAAATAAAATAAAATAGAATGCATATAGTAATCATCTTATTGAATTGACTTTTTTCTTTTCCAGACTGGTATTGGTATGGGTGGTTTTTTTTTGTCCTGTCCAGCTTACTCTATGCTGTTTATAATGTTTAATACACAGCTCTATTCACCTGCTCAACATTTTATGTGGCTGGACGGTTTATAGAGAGCGGAGCGCGGCCAGTAGTAGGGAAAGCGTATTTCGAGGTAAGTTTTCCAGGGAGGTAACTCTTGGTTCCCCTTTTTCCGCCAGGGGGTGCCACCAGTCCCGTATGACGTCACTTCCGGTCTGGGTGAATGGAGCGTGACCTTGCCGTATGACGTCACTTCCAGTCTGGGTGAATGGGGCGTGACCTGTGAACATGATAGGATATGTACTGACCTGTCTGTGGGGACTCAATGTCGTTCATCTCCGTGTCTTTTCGGTGAGAGGAACATGTACTGGGTTTTTTTCCACAATGTCGTTCAGCTCCGTGTTTCTTCGGTCAGGTCCGTGTCTTTTCGGTGAGGTCCGTGGGAACATGATAGGAGATTGCAACATTGTTGCACGTTCGCTACAATGTTGCGAAGATGTCACGGAGATCACCCAAGAGACACGGAGGTGCCCGAAGAGACACAGAGATCCCCGAAGGGGGCGAGAGGGGTCCCTAGTGTACCGATGGGGTCGTATGAGGTATCAATGTGAAGCATTCGTGAAGGGACATCTGATGGGGTGGGTGTAGGGTTGAAATATCGTCATTCTGCGCATGCGCGGTAGACCAAGGGTATGGAAATAGACGTTTTGGGGTCTAGGGGAGCCCCTAGTGGTCCGATGGAGTCCAGTGAGGTATCAATGTGAAGCCTATGTGAGGGGGCATCCGATGGGCTGGGTGTGGGGTTGGAATATGGTTATTCTGCGCATGCGCGGTAGACCAAGGGTATGGAAATAGCCGTTTTGGGATCTAGGGGAGCCACTAATGGACCGATGGGGTCGAGTGAGGTATCAATGTGAAGCCTATGTGAGGGGGCATCCGATGGGCTGGGTGTGGGGTTGGAATATGGTCATTCTGCGCATGCGCGGTAGACCAAGGGTATGGAAATAGACGTTTTGGGGTCTAGGTGGGTCCCTAATGGACCGATGGGGTCGAGTGAGGTATCAATGTGAAGCCTATGTGAGGGGGCATCCCACTGGGTGGATGTGGGGTCGGAATATCGTCATTCTGCGCATGCGCAATAGAGAAAGGGTATGAAAATAGACGTTTTGGGATGTAGGTGAGCCCCTAATGAGCCGATGGAGTTGAGTGAGGTATCAATGTGAAGCATAGGTGAGGGGGCATCCGATTGGACTAGGGTCTCGGCGGTTGTCCACATTCTGCGCATGCCCAGACAGGGAATTCTGGGAAAAGGGTGTGGAAATAGACGTTTTAGGGTTTAGGTGAGCCCCTAATGATCCTATGGTGTCGTATGAGGTCTTATTTTGAAGCTGTTGTGAGGGAGCATCCGCCTGGGCTAGTGTGTCGTTCATTGTCAATAGTCTGCGCATGCGCAGTCTGGCCGTAGTATAGAAAAAGACGTGTTGGGGTTTAGGTGGGCCCCTATTGGGCCGATGGGATCGAGTGAGGTATCCATGTAAAGCAGTCGTGAGGGAGTATCCGACGGGGTGGTGTGACGTGGAACTGACGTCATTCTGCGCATGCGCAGTAGAGAAAGTGTATGGAAATAAACATTTTGGCGCCGACAGGGGTCATTATGGGTCCGATGGAGTCGTATGAGGTCTTATGTTGAAGGTCTTGTGAAGCAGCATCCGATTGGACTCAGGATTCGTCCGTGTTCAAGGGTCTGCGCATGCGCAGTCTGGTCGTAGTATAGAAAGCAGGCATGTTGGGGGATGCGTGGGGGTGTGTGTGTGACCCACCACTAGGGGTCCCTGGTTGGGGTTGGGTGGTGGTGTGGGTTCAGCGCACAGACGTCACTTCCGGGTTTCACTAAAACTACCTTCGAACACAGAAGAGTTCCAATGTTCCCCTTGGACGTAGGGGTCCGGATGTTCAACCTCCGGGGTTTTTTCCGGCCCGGCCCGGCCCCGCCCCGCCCCGCCCCGGCCGCAGCGCGCGCGCGTCATCACCGGCAGTGCGCGGATGAATGTCGGGTGAAAAGGTCAAAGGTCACATCCAGGTCAAAAGGTTTCCCTTTCGGCAAGGTTCGGCAACAATGTTGCGGCATCGATATACAGAGCTTGAACCCAAAAGGGGGAATGTAAATTAACCTGGGAAGTATTGGCAGGTCCATTTGGACCAATCAGCGGTCGAGAAAACGAGCCAATGAGCGATCGATAAAAGAACCAATGGACGGATACTAGAATTTCGCTCATGTCTGCGCCTACATCCGGGTACTGGGATGCTTTCGCCTACGTCCGCGCCTACATCCGGGTACTACTATGTAGGTGTATAAAAGTGGGAATGTTTAGGGCAATACTGCATTCATTGGCCTGCTTGACCTGACTAGCCTGAGCCTGCCTCACAAGCCTGAGCCTGCCTCACCGGAGCTATACCATGAGACGTGGAGAAGATTTTCCAGGGGATCCTCCGGCGCTGTAATCTTTGTTGTTGTTGTTGCTCTCTTTTTTGGACTAACCCATCAGAATAGTACGCATCACGGACTACACCCGTAGAGCTACGTCTAGGCGCGCATGTGTGACATGGTCTATAAAACACGTCTCTCTGGATCCTACACCTCCATTACTACGGTTTCAGAGCCATGACGGACACCCGTCCCTATGCGGGTCGCATTTTACAGCATGCGACCGTGGTTAATTCGCTCATGGGTTACCGAGCAGTGATTCGGTCCATGTTGTCAGATGGCGACGACAACGAGGGGCGACGCCAGATCCTGAACGAGTTCACAGAAGCGGTCCTCGACAGAGCGCACTCGATGGAGAGGTGTGCCATCACTCACCACTACTGGACTATGACAGCCATCCTTGATGCTCGGGCTATGGACCACGAGCGCTCACGCCGGAATCAGCGACGGCTGGTTGGCCTAGTCATGGTCTGTGCCCTATTGACCCTGGCGCTGTGGCATTGACAGTGGGACCTGACCATAAATACGAGGGTCAGACACAGTGTGCGTCATTCAACGATCGTCATTGGGTCAACCATGTCACCAGTTCTACGAGCCATCCTTCCCCTTACACCCCGGGTGGGATTACACGTATATGAAGATAAAGTCACCCTCGTGGAAGACCGTGGAGATGTTTGCTGGTCGCGCGCTGAGACCGTATCGAATACGGTTACGCTACACCGTGACGGCTGGACCAAATTTAAACGGGTGTTGAGCGGCGAGCTCGACGGACACCTCATCCACATAGACAATGCCATCTACGTACACCGTGGACCCTTCTTCCCACGCCTGGGCCGCTACCAAGACCCTACGCGAGGCTTCACCCTAGACCCCGATCTGTGGACAGCCTTCGAGAAAGTGGTGCCTATCGTGGACCAGCTGTTTACACCGGACGAGCGGTCATCAGACGAGTTGGAGTGGGCTCGTGCCCTGAGAGAAGCGGCGGCAAAACCCAATGAACAAATGTCTAGCAATGAACCAGACGACGATGCCATTGATTACCCGGCTACACTTTGACCACCCGATCCTTTGATCTCACTGGGTTCTCCCTATAAATACGAGAGACAGTCAAATCTTGTACCATTCACGTACTGACCATGACGGAGCATATAATACGGGCGTATCTCAGCTTGACCCCCGAGGTCTTCCTGCACGTTTATGCGGATAAGGTCGATATCATGGAGGAGGTGGGAGACATCTGTGATGCGGACCCTACACAACCGTACCCGGCTCACATTCGTCTGTCCCGAGAGGGCTGGACCAAATTCAAACGGGTGTTGTCTGGTGAACTGGACGGCGACCTCATCCACTTGTGTCACGATGTGTACATCCGACGCGGCCCTTTCTTTGCTCAATTGGCTCGGCTAGATGGGGGTACAGTGCATTTTACCCTTCACCCTGATCTATGGTCTGCATTGGAAGATGCCGTGGTAGATGTGGATCAAGTGCTTATCAAGCGGTCATCAGACGAGTTGGACTGGTCATTTTCCATGGACACTGTGGAAGCCAACGAAGAAAATCAGAAAGAAACTCCGGCCCAAGATATACCCGTTATAAATAAACGATAGAGCCAGGGTCCATCATCATTTGTCACCATGAAGCGCTGGGAGAAGGTGTTGGATAACTTATACTACAGTCCCGACAGTCCGACGGCCTATAGTGCATTGTCGGCTCTCTGTCGAGCGGCCAAACCCCAGGGGATACACCGTGCCCAAGTCCGAGATTGGTTAAGAAAACAAGACACCTATACCTTACATCGATCTGTCCGTCGCCATTTTCTACGGAACCGGGTCATCGTGGGAAGGAATAGATGCCCAGTGGCAAGCGGATTTGGTCGATATGAGCGCCTTTGCCAAACACAACGATGGGAATCGGTATATCTTGACGTGCATCGATATCCTATCGAAGTATGCGTGGGTGGTACCCATCCGGACGAAAACGGGGGCGAATCTCATAGCGGCGTTCAAAGACATCTTCAAGACCGGGCGCAAACCTTTGTATTTGCAAACCGACGAAGGCACGGAATTCCTCAACAGACCGTTCCAACAGTTTCTGAAAGCCCAGAAGGTGTTTTTCTTCCATACGTACAACGAGACTAAGGCTTCCGTGGTGGAAAGGTTCAACAGGACATTCAAAGGCCGTATGTATAAATATTTCACCTATAAGAATACAAGGCGGTACATCGATGTTCTCCCGAAACTTGTGAGTGGTTACAATCGAGCCTATCACCGGAGTATAGAGAGAGCCCCCATTACCGTGACCCAACGCAATGAAGCCCAAGTCCGGCGTGTCCTGTACCCCAGGCAATCGCAGCGAACGATGAAGGCGGTGTTCAAGGTCGGGGACCCTGTACGGATCAGTAAAGTCAAAGGTCAATTTGAGAAAAGTTACTTGCCCAACTGGAGCGATGAGCACTTCCTGATTAAACGGCGCCTACCCCGACAGCAGCGAGTCTATGAACTGGAAGATCTTCAAGGGGAACCGTTGCTAGGGACGTTTTACGAGACGGAATTACAGCCTGTCGTAAAAACACAGCAAGACTACTACACGGTGGAGCAGATTTTGAAAACGGAACGTCGACGTGGCAAACTGTTTCATTTCGTCAAATGGCAAGGCTGGCCCAGTTCCTTCAATTCCTGGGTCGCTGCCAACCAGGTGAAACGACTATAAAGCCAGACATCACTGCCGTCATCCTTCATTCCACGTCCGACCACAGTGCTATGGACAAACAGCAGCTGCCTCTGAACACAGCGTCTCCAAAAACGCGCAAAGCGCAAGTGGGCTTTGTGGTGATACTGCTAACCCTGCTGAGTGTGTTGTACGGAGGTGTGTTTTACGACGTATTATCTACATCAGCATCATCTACATTGTGCAGAATCTGTTCAGTAAAAACAAAGAACATCGGAACATCAGCTTAAATGCCCACTCCCTGGTGGTCTTCAAAAACCCGAGAGATACCACTCAACTGCTGCACCTGGCGAGACAGATGTATCCCGGCCGCACACCGTTTGCGTTGGAAGCCTTTAAAGATGCCACAACCCCTCAGCACGGGTATATGCTCTTCGACCTCAAGCAAGCCACCCCCGACCACCTTCGACTACGGACCGGCATCTTTCCCGGAGAGACCCACCACGTGTACATGCAAAAATAATGTAAACACATCCACAGTGGCGCCCCCAGCTGGGGTCTGTGTGTTTGATGATGGGGATAATAAAAAGAATTAATACCACAGCATGGTTGACTTTGTCTCTGTTCTCTGAAGTAGATAAAAAGAGCAGAGTTGTGGGTTCTAGCATTAGTTGTACATGATGTCTGCGCGAGTACGGAAGCACGCTCCGACGCTCCGTGTATTGAAGACGGCCCCACCCGAGTTGGTCCGAACCATTGTACGCTGACCTTGTAAGCTGTCTGTGCGAGATCGGGTACAACCTGTTAAAAGGCAACGTACCACTGACTCCGGCTCAGCAGACCAAGTTGGCCAAGCATAAGACAGATCTTCGAACCCTAGTCCAGAAGCGGGTCCCTCAAACACAAAAGAAAAAGGTGTTACAGAAAGGCGGCTTTCTCGGGGCCATCTTAGCACCGTTGGCTGCTTCCGTGTTGGGTCCAGTATTGGGTGGACTCTTCGGCCGACAATGAACCACACGAAAAAAATGGTCCTCGTCGAACCACGGTTCCTTCAAAACCTCCAATCGCCCTACCCTGTCCCACCTACGGTGAAGACCATAAACACCCTGGATGGAGAGATGCAACAGATCTTACAGAGACCGGGGTTAAGCGACAGTGAGAAAGTACAACGGTACAATGAGACGCTTCAACGGTACATGACGTTCATGGACCAATACAAAACCCTCTCTACCCCACCACCACCACCACCACGTGACACACCGCCGACCTCAGCACCGCTCCAACAGCCGCCATTACCAGGGGTACCACCCACAGCCCCACAGTGGGTGGAAGACGAAGTGCTGAAGAGTGTACCTGCATCGTTCAAGAAACAAGCTGGCCTGGTATTACAACGGATGAAACAGAATCCTAACATGACTTGGAATGATAAAGGCGAACTCCTGGTACAGAATCAGGTGGTCCCCGGGACCCACATGACGGATTTAGTGAATGACCTGATGCGTAACGCAGGTCGCACACGGATCCTCGAGGATGGGAGGTCTTCGCTCAAGGCTTGAAAGACATGCATGTACCACAGGAATTGGTGGGGAACCCCCACCGCTGGGCCTTTATGCAGCGAACCCAGCAATCGCCGAGTGGCCCACTACCTTCTTGGGAATCCGAATGGGAACCGGAGTCACCCCCAAAACACCACCACCACAACGGGCACCTTCTTTTCAGACCTTTAAAAAACCATCCTTGATCAGGACACCCCACATCTCCAGAGCCGTGACACGTAGCAAGTCAACGCGACGAACACGACGCCGGACACAATCGCCCAAGGCCTGGAACACCTATTAAAATCAACAGCAGCAGCAGGACAGCTCAGTCGCCATGTTTTACCTCACCCTACCCAGTAACAGTTCGCTGGATGTGTTTCCTGACAACACCTTGGCCAAGTACGTGACCCAGTTACCGCAACCGTTGCATTTACCTGGGCGCTGGGAATGTGGCCTCGTGGATATCCAATACCCTTACTCGTGGTACAACGTGCGAGCCAATGCGGTGTGGTACGAGGTGACCTACGAAGGAAAAGACACCCGACTCACCCTCCCCGAAGGCCAATACGATACTCCCAAGGAGTTCATGGGTTGGCTGTCAAGACTGTTGCATTATAAGGCTCTACGAGAGGTCACGAATACTTCAAAACCCATCAAATCCTTTCCCTTCAAGAATCACGTGGACTTCGATTACAACGCACACAACGACAAGGCACAGCTTATCGTCACCGCCAACGCGAGTGTCGTACTGAGTCCTATCCTACAGCAAATGCTGGGTTTCGATCTACGGACGTTCGCTGGTCCCACCGCTCACCAAGGCGAGATCCCGATGGATATGAAGTCGGGTATGTACGGACTCTACGTCTACTCGGACGTGGTGGACAACCACATCGTGGGCGATATAAACACACCTCTGTCACGGGTGGTGCCCATTAAAAAGACGTATGGAGATCAAGTCACCCACAGTTTCACCCACATGCTCTACCTACCCGTACGACAAACCGACATCAACACTATCACGGTGGATATAAGAGATGACACGGGACGACCGGTGGCATTCGAACGCGGGAAAGTGGTGCTGACACTTCATTTTCGACATGCACGTGCTCTCCACTTTGCATAATGAAGGTGCCTTACGAGTGCGATGCACGCAGCTATATGGACTATTATGCCCAACAGGCCGGCGGTGGCCTTCCGGTCTTTAGTGGTGCACGCATGCAACGAGGACATGGACTGGGGAACATACTCGGGAGCATCGTCAAAACGTTCCTGCCCTTGGTGACGCGTGGGGTGAAAGCAATCGGCAAACAAGCGGTACGCAGTGGACTGCAAGTCGCCGGTGATGTCTTGGGGGGTACGGCACCCAAAGAAGCCTTGAAACGGCGGGCCAAAGAAGCAGGAGGCGTCTTGGTGGCCAAAGTACAACGCACCGTAGGGAATAAAAGACCTGCACCACCGAGACCACGCACCAGTCGACGACAGACCCAGCGACGACGCACATCGAAGACCCAGGATATCTTTTCTTAAAACATGTCCTTGATCCACGCAGAGTCCTGCCCCTCCACCAACAGTGAATTTGATTTGTGGACCGTTCCGCCCACACAGCCCAGTGCCGAACAAGGATTATGGGTGGAGCATCTCCCGCTCTCCAGCATCAACGCAACAGGGCCCATCGAGTTCACCATTAGTAATGCGGATACGGCCTATGTGGATTTAGCCCATACATACTTGTATGTGAAAGCCAACATCGTCAATGGAGATGGCTCCAGAATCGTCGACCAAGCAACGGTGGGCCCGACGAATCTCTGGCTGCACTCGATGTTTCAACAGGTGGATATATTTCTCAGCGACAAACTCATCAGTGACTCGACCAACACGTACCCCTATCGAGCCTACATCGAGACGCTGTTGTCGCATGGGCGAGAGGCTAAAAAATCTCAACTGACAGGCGCTTTATTCTACCAGGAAACAGCCCAGCACATGGGCGTAGAGAACGACAATGTGGGATATAACAAACGGAAGGCTTTGACCGCGAACGGCGTCGCGGTGGATCTCATGGGTCGACTGCACGCAGACATGTTCATGCAAGACCGATACCTCTTGAACAAGATCCCCATCAAAATCCGACTGATACGAGCGCCTCCGACTTTCGCCTTGATGGCCACTAACGTAGACGGGCATGCAGCTGACTATAAGATTGTCATCCAAGACGCAGTCCTGTATGTCCGAAAAGTGAAACCGAATCCAGCAGTTCAATTGGGACACCTCAAAGCCTTGGAAACAAAACCAGCCCAGTACCCTATCCGACGTGTGCAAACCAAAGTGTTCTCTGTGTCTGCTGGAAATATGAGCGCCAACAAAGAAAACCTGTTCCTGGGGGAACTAACCAAGCGATTGATCCTGCCCTGTGTGAAAAATACCAGTTTCAGCGGAGCCTACCCAGAGAACCCGTTTGACTTTAAACATTTCGGCATCAATTTTGTGGCCCTGCATGTGGATGGACAACAGGTGCCAGCCACGGGACACCGAACTTTGGGCGCGCGAATTTCATTCGAGCCTATCAGAGCCTGTTTACAGCCACCGGTCAAATCAACCAGGACGAAGAGAATTTGATCAGTCGGGAGGACTACGCGAACGGATACACGCTGATCTGTTTCGATTTGACCCCCACCTTAGAGAACGACCATCAGTTGGCCCTCGCCAAGCAAGGCAATTTACGGTTGAAAATCCACTTTGCACGAGCCCTCCGGAGCACCGTCAATGTGATCTGCTACGCCGAGTTTGACAACATCATTCAAGTGGACAAAGCGCGCAACGTCCTGTGTGACTTCTCCACCTAACATGGATACAGACCAGATAACCACCGTGCTGGAGAATGACCCAGAGACACGTATGGTCTTTCAAGGGGTGTTCGCCCGAGATGTGTTCCCATTAGACCGTATGTATCCTGCTGCTTACGTTCTCAACACGGACCCGATGGATCGGCCCGGTGAACATTGGGTGGGCGTGTACTTGACAGAACAGCAGGGCGAATACTTTGACCCTTACGGCCTGCCACCCCTCCATCCCGATTTAACAGACTTCATGGATCAAGGCACAGAGACGTGGTGTTGGAACAGTCAAACGTTGCAAAGCCTGACCAGTAGCGTGTGCGGACAATATTGCTTGTTTTACCTGTACCATCGATGCCGGGGAAGACCCTTATCTACCATCGTACAGATGTTTGACGAGTACCCCAAGGCCGAGGACCGAGATGTACTCGTATATGACTGGGCCGCCCATCATTTCAATGTACAAGCCCCGTTCTGGGCTTAAGTTCTTTCAATGTACAAGCCCCCCTGTTCTGGGCTTAAGTTCTTTCAATGTTCAAGCCCCCTGTTCTGGGCTTAAGTTTTATCGATTTCAATGTACAAGCCCCCTGTTCTGGGCTTCAGTTTTCACGTGGTTGTTCTCACGTTGTTGTTGTTGAATAAAAAAACAAAATGAGATCTCACCCCAAAAAACCCTGTCTTGTGTGTTTTCTATATGAGCATAACGCATGAAGGCTATAACAGACATGTGTTGACTAACCCTAACCCTAACTGGTTTCGAACACCGTGGAGAAAGTAGCCCATCAGTGGCCTAGGATAATCCGAAATTCACCCGCGCAGGCGTGCGGCCGAATAAGGCGCGCGCGCGCGCTGCGGCCGGAGTAACCCACAGAGGGGTACAGTAAGGGGCTACATCCAACAGGGCTCCTGAAGGGGCACGGGGTGTTTCAACACTAGCAAACCAAGTGGAGGCTCAATAGGGGTGGGCTAAACTATGTATGTGGTTAACAAAGGATGGGAGTTACCCTATCGCATTTTCCCAGTGCTAATGGAATAAATGTGCATTCAATATAAATAAACATTGACAAAGTAAAGCGAATTGTTTTTGTTGTTTTTATTCAAATAATTTAAATGTAATAAATTACAACCTGTCACATACTCCTCCTCCTTGAGAAAATGTCGTCCCGATATTTAAGTTAAGTTGGATGACCTGTGACGAGTGACAGCATTGCCTGGTATGCATCCTCCGGTAAACGTTCGAGCCACCCGCCCTCTGCCAATGTCCTCGTAAACATAGCCCTTTGGTGCCAATCAGTCCGGTCAATACTTACCATTTGTCGCTCACAGTAGTCACCCGACGACATCCAGGCAGGAGGTCGCCTGTTCCTCTTGGGTCTCGCTGAGTCCCTGTGGAACTTCTAGTTCCACGTCAGCTTGCGGTAGGTCCTCCGGCAACTGATTCTGAGATGCTTCTGGTGCTAATTCGTGTTCAATCGATGCCTCATCTGAAGTATGGGTCTGTAATTCCTCGGTTTCGGACCGGGGAAAATCTACAGGACATATCCCAACCACTTGTTCATCATCCTGGACCACCATCTCGTCCGTCAATGACCGAGTGGCTCTATCCTCTAGATGTGGACTCCTTTCAGTCGTCCGGTCGCTGTTTCCTCCGACAGCGGCCGCTGAAATATCTTGGTGGGGGTATTCCTGTACAACTAACTCTAGCACAGATCCATCATCCTCATCACTCAAATCATCCACTTGAGTAACCTCTGTTTACATTTTATCCGTGCTCGGACCATTGACCCTCGTGTCTTTCGCTTCAGGCTCCGACTTGCCTGCATCAGCTTGCGGCATGAGTGAACCAATAGGCAGAAGGTGGTTCCTGTGCAGGGTTCGCAATCTGCCTTCTCCATTCTTTTTTTGCACCAAGAACACAGGGATGTTTGGATTTGGCTGATTTTTCACCAAGTACACATCGGTTTCCCACTTGTCAGCCAGTTTGTGTTTACCTTCGAAGGCTAGCTGCTTTACCAGCATCCTGTCTCCTGGGAAAACAGTTGCTCCACGGAGCTTGAGGTCATAGCGACTTTTCTGTCGTTTCCGGGCCTTTTCTGCAGCTTGTGTAGCCAGCTTGTAAGACTCGGATAATGTGTTCTTTAGGTCTTGAACATAGGAAGTTTTGGGAGACTTCTCTAACCGATTTAATTCAAACTCCAAATCAATTGGTAGTCTGGGTTGACGTCCAAACATAAGAAAGAAAGGACTCTCGCCGGTCGACTCGTGGCGCGTGCTATTGTATGCATGTACCAAAGGAGCGACATGTGACTTCCAGTCTCCTTTCTTAGATGGATCCAATGTTCCAAGCATGTCGAGAAGTGTCCTGTTAAAACTTTCGCACATACCGTTTCCCTGAGGGTGATAAGAGGTAGTGCGACTTTTATCGATCTCTGGAACGATACACATCTCCCTCATCAGGTTACTCTCGAAATTCGCATCTTGATCCGAATGAATCCTTTGCGGAAATCCATAATGTGTGAAGAAATTGTTAAACAAAACTTCAGCAGTCGTCTTTGCGCTCATGTTCTTTGTAGGGTATGCTTGGGCGTATCTAGTGAAATGGTCAGTCAAAACCAAAACATTCTGGAATCCACCCTTCGACATTTCCAGTGTCAGAAAATCAATACACACTAATTCGAGGGGTTGACTGATGCGGATGCCCGCCAAGGCTGCCCTGGCATCTGCTGGCTTCTTACGACGGATACACCATTCACATTCTCCGAACCAGTTGTCAACATCTCTTGCCATTCCTGGCCAGTAAAACCTATCACGACAGAGTGCTAGCGTACGATCCCTTCCAAGATGGCCAACATCGTTGTGCAGTCCCTCCAATGCCTGGCTGATGAATGCAGCTGGCAGCATAAGTTGTCTTTTCTCCTGGCTCTCTACTTGAGCCACACGATACAAAACTCCACTGTCTATCCTTAGATGCTTGAACTCGCGCCGAAATGGTGATGGAATGTCATTCCCTGGAAGTTTGTTCCGACGTATACAAGTCAACAATCGACTCAATACTGGATCTTTATCCTGAGCTCGACGCCAGTCTCTGACAGAGAAGGT
The DNA here is from genome assembly GCA_036873755.1 of Hanleya hanleyi. Taxonomy (NCBI): domain Eukaryota; kingdom Metazoa; phylum Mollusca; class Polyplacophora; order Lepidopleurida; family Hanleyidae; genus Hanleya; species Hanleya hanleyi. The sequence goes on from JAVTVY010052657.1 coordinate 17,558, forward strand.
AGCTATACTGCCTTCCTCATCGTCTTCTACCAAGGCAATGTTGAAACACAGGGTCTCCAAATATACCGGTTCCTGACATCTATCACAGATCGCACTGATCGTATCCGATGTAATCTCTTCGGTTTCTTCATTTTCACGTCCCGAAAGTCCCGGAACATCTGCATCGATATTCGCTTTCCCCGGTCTGTACCGTAAGTCGAAGTCGAATGCAGAAATTGCTGCGAGCCATCTGTGACCAGTAGCATCCAATTTCGCCGAGGTCAAAACGTAAGTAAGTGGATTGTTATCCGTGTAAACAGTAAATTTATGACCGTAAAGATAATCATAAAATTTTTCTGTTACTGCCCACTTCAGCGCCAAAAACTCCAGTTTATGCGCGGGATAGTTCCTTTCCGCCTTGTTCAATCCTCCACTGGCATAGGCAATCACCCTCTTCGTCTCGCCCTGGTCTTGATATAGTACAGCACCCAAACCATAAGAGCTGGCATCTGTATGAAGTTCAAATGGCAAGATCAAGTCAGCATATCCAAGAACTGGCGGTGATGCAAGAGATTCCTTCAACTTCTCAAATGCCTCGGATTGGTCTGGTCCCCAGTTCCAATTAGACGGCACGATCTTCTTTCGCCCTTTCTTGACTGTACCCGGGAGCAAGTCAGCCAGTGGTCGTGCGATCCTAGAGAAATTCTGCACAAATTTGCGGTAATACCCTGCAAATCCGAGGAATTGTCTGACCTCGTCCGGGTTTCGTGGCGAAGGCCAAGACACTACTTTTGCCGTCTTCTCTGGGCCAGTCTGGACACCTTCTGCAGAGACAATGTGACCGAAAAACTTCACGCTTTTCTGCAAGAATTCGCATTTCTTTGGTGATAATTTAATGCCGCTTTCTCGGAGACGCTGGAGGACCTTTTTCAACCGCTGAAGGTTTTCTTCGAAGGTCGAGGAAAACACTATCAAATCATCCAAATATATCATGCAGATATCAAGGTGAAGGTCACCGAGGATGTGCTCCATCTCTCGTTGGTAAGTGGCAGGGGCATTAACCAATCCAAATGGTAGGCGATTAAATTCGTAAAACCCCAGTGGACCTACAGTAAATGCTGTTTTTCCTTGTCCCGCTCTTCGATCTCGATTTGGTGATATCCTGATTTCATATCCAAGACCGAAAAGAACTGCGAACCCGAAAGCCGATCGAGCATATCCTCAATTCTTGGCAGTGCATAAGAGTCTTTCGTCGTTCTCTTATTTAGCTCGCGAAAATCTACGCACATGCGCAATGAACCATCTTTCTTATGGACAAGTACGACATTTGAGGTCCAAGGACTATGTGATCTTCGTATAATACCACATGCCAGCAGCTGTTGCAAGTGTTCCTTAACCACTTGAAACATGGACGGAGGGATGCGCCGGAAACGTTGCTTAAATGGGGCATCATCTGTCAGTCCTATACGATGTTTAACATCAGTGGTGTGTCCTATGTCAAAGTCACTGCACGAAAAAACATCACTGTACTGCAACAACAGACCCTCTAAGGCTTCGCGTTGTTCTGCGGTCATTTCCCGCGACATTTCAACTTTGTCCATAGGGTGTTCTTTCTGCTCTGGCTCTTTGTCTGAAACAAACGGCGAAACTTGCTCTATACTCACGGGCTGGATCTCACATATGATCGCTTTAGGTGAGATAACTACCGTCTGAGTGGAAAGATTGGAGATCTGAATAGGTACCTCTGATCGACTATTCCCTTGCATTCTGAATAATGCCGGAGCAATCTCCAAACTTCGAGGCAGTGTCGATTTCGTACTTGACTGGACCATCACACAGGTATCACGGTATGGCAACGCCCTGCAAATGCATCCCTTAACTATTGTCGTCGTATTTGGGGGTATCACTACTTTGCCAATTTCGTCACTTTTGACAAGGCCTAACCTGCCATCGTTACGCCTGAGCTCCTTATCCTGCAGTGACAGACTTCGGAAGGCTAAATACCAAGGGGTCTGAAGCTTCATGGATTGGAGAAAGTTTATACCTCCCTCATCGCGGCAGCATTCCATCGCAGGACCCAGATAATTCGTTCCCAACAGGAGCGGGACCTTGAAACTGTATCTGCTGTCCGGAACTACCAGGAAAATACACTGTGCAGGATGCCTTAAAAGATCCTTAACTTCAACAGTGGCTTCGATATAACCCATATAAGGCAGACCTTCACCATCTGCACATTCAATGTGAATGAAATCTTCTAAAGAATTCAAAGGGCATGAAGATAAATGCTGCTCGTAAAAGCCCTGGGACACTGTAGACACAGTAGAACCAGTGTCAAGAAGGGCCAGAGTCTGCACGCCGTTCACCAACACACTTGCTTCTGTGGCAGCTCCAACCAGTCCCGCTGGTACTAAATGAAATTTATCTTCAATGGGGCATTGGGTGAATGAACCTAACGTCCGCCCCGTGACGCCGGTCCGTTCCCGTTTAAATGCTGTCTCCTTAAGTGGTCCGTTCGTAGTTTACAGTTTCCAGAAATGTGTCCAAACTGATAACATTTCCAACACTGTGGACCTTGTTGAAGTTCAAACGTACGGGTGTTCACAGGTGGTGGCCGTATACTCTGATCAAACAGTCAATTGAGACTTAGGTTGGTTGGCTTCCATCTTGCTTTCAATCTTCTCCAGTCTTTGCGAAAGCTGGCGAATTAGACCCTTCAACTCTCCCAACTCAGACTTCTCTTTCGGTGGTTCGGCCGCCATCTTGGATGGAACAGTGAGTTTCTTTGCTTTCTGTTCCATCTGGCGCTGTTGATGCTCTCTTTCTATGCATCTTATCGAGTAGCAAAGTCTATCAAAGTCTCGAATGGTGTCGAACTTGTGACCGGAACAATCTTTTAATTCAGGTCGAAGACCGGACCAAAAACGATTTTTAAGAAGGCTGTCATACTGCGACAACTCGACAAGATGACTAGAGAGTGCCTTACTGAGCAATCCCTCTACACGACATCCCCATGCCGTCGTCGTTACTTCTGGTCCCTGTCTGGTGTCATAAAATTGTTCCATCAAGTTATCTCCCAACTCGATGTCACCAAAGACACTCTTAAGTTTGGCTATTAATGCCATAACTGGAGTATCTGGTGGCATCCTCATCATAACATGTGCCGCATTCCCTCGTAGTGACGATAGTAGTATACAAAGCGTAAATGGACCCCCATTGACCTCAGAAATTTGCATGTTTTGTGGAGGACACGTGGAGGTCACACGCGACAGCCAATCAGAAGCGAGTATTGTGTCACATGGGGTGTGGTGGTGGTGGGTGGTGGGTTTAAGATGGCGGCTGTGGTGGTGGTGGGTGGTGGGTTTAAGATGGCGGCTGTGGTGGTGGTGGGTTTAAGATGGCGGCTGTGGTGGTGGTGGGTGGTGGGTTTAAGATGGCGGCTGTGGTGGTGGTGGGTGGTGGGTTTAAGATGGCGGCTGTGGTGGTGGTGGGTGGTGGGTTTAAGATGGCGGCTGTGGTGGTGGTGGGTGGTGGGTTTAAGATGGCGGCTGTGGTGGTGGTGGGTGGTGGGTTTAAGATGGCGGCTGTGGTGGTGGTGGGTGGTGGGTTTAAGATGGCGGCTGTGAAAGATGTATTCATCCGCGGTCATGTCTGGCGGTGATTCGGTCGCGGGAAAAACCTTCCGCGGAGAAAAAGTAGTCCCTAGATAAAATGGTCCGATGGGGTCGAGTGAGGTATCCAAGTGAAGCTTAGGGGAGGGGGTGGGGTTGAACTATACCGTTTAGGTGTATTGAGCTGCTCTATCTAATTTTTATCTATTTTTACATCTTTTCCAGCTGTCAACTGTTATGGTTAGGCCACAATGTTGCCATTTTTCCCCCTCCCTACATTTAGCGTTCATAAAACATTCAAGCTAGTCTGGTGATAATAAAATTTAAAGATCACATGTCCAACACATACTCACATAATGAAAGCAAGAATCGAACTTGCGACCCCTCGAGATGAAGGATACCCGTCCAGGTTTCATTTTTTTTGAGGTGTACTGAAATGCTCTCTCTAATTTATGCCACGGTATCTATTTTTACATCTAGGTTGAAGATTTATATCGACACTGCTACACACTTTTCGAGATGTGTTTTCACTTTCGATGAAAGCACAAAACAGTCTAAAATGAGTCTAAAAAAATTCACCTACGCTAATATTTTCTAGTGTTTTGTAGAATATAGATTCGCGTTCATTTCTATTTCGTCAAGAAAAAATGTTTTGTAGAATATAGATTCGCGTTCATTTCTATTTCGTCAAGAAAAAATTTTCATCTCGAAAATTGGTAGATTGAAATGTTCTCTCATTTCATGCCACGGTATCTATTTTTACAGCTGTCAACTGTTATGGTTTGGTCACAATGTTGCCATTTTCTCCCCTATATTTAGCGTCCACAAAAAGAACAGTATATTACAGCAATTATGTTCAAGAAAACACCCCGCTAGAAAATTGTCTTCAAATTGTCTGTTGTTGTGGGAGTATAAAAAAATCCTGGTCAACAGGGGCGCGTATATTTCGTGCGACGCTATGTTGCCAATGCATTGAAATTTGAATAGGTTGTCTGCATGGGTTTCAACGCAAGTATAGTACTAAAGTCTAGCTTACCTGATAAAAGAGTTTAGTCCAGATGTATACCTATATTCCATACTCCCGGGCGTTTGATGCATATTTGGGGGCTGTTTTTTTCCTAGGTGGGTATAACACACCATGAAGCCTTCATCACGATGCATTCGTATCCTAAAAAAATATGGGTATCACCACGAATCTCATTCCATATATATTTTTTTCGAAATTCACAGATATTTCCATCGGTAAATCCGGTGTTCAGTATACCACATGGATGAAATGAACGCACTAAACTATGAAGCTAATGATTTTGGTCAGCGGCACACACATGCTCCCTGGTTTGGTGTCGACATCCCAGCGGTTTTCTGTTTCTTGGCTTGTCACGGATTTTTTCGAAATTCACAGATATTTCCATCGGTATAAATTCGGTCTTCAGTTTACCACATGAATGAAATGAAAACACTAAACTATCAAGCTAATGATTTCGGCCAACGGCACACACACACATGTTTCCTGGCTCTTCCTGGTGTCATGGTGTCGACACTCCAGCGGTTTTCTGTTTCTGGGGTGTGACGGTAGATCAATTTCTTCCTCCCATACACCCACGTGGGGTGGGTGTGGTAAAACAGAGGGTGTTCAGCCAATGAACTATAAGAAAAAGATATGTGTGTGCATATTAATAAACCACGTTGGCTGTATAGGTCGTAGAAAATGAGCGCCTAAAAATGAACACATTTCATTACACTGTTGCGAATTGTTGCGAGTGCACGTGTGACTCAGTGCGTTTTCATCACATCCAGCTTTCACAGAATAGAATATCGGCAGTTGTTTCCGCCCATGCGATGAGAAAATAGGCCTGATTTCGCACGTAATTTTCGTGCACACGTCTCGCACAAGTTCTCGCAATAAGGCCTGTACGAAAATTTGAGAGCGGCCAACATGAGTTTGTGTGTGATAGAAGGATAGCTTACGTTTATTTCGCCTACATCCATTGAAATTCACACCGACATTATCGGTTTTGGCCAAGACACGGCCTCGGTGGAAACTGCGTTGTTGATATTTCGGTCATGACGTCATCATTTGTTCAAATTTACCGGGAACCCCCTTATATGGTTTTAGCAACAGTTACGTAGCGTAGGGTGGCATATATTATCTTTGGGTTGGATAAAAAACAATAAATAAATAATAATAATAATAAAAAAAAAAATCAAAAAAAAAATAAAATCGGCGAGTAGTAGACGAAGGGAAAATTGAGAAGTACTGACCATGCCCCAGAATACTTCATATGCATATCACGGCCTTAAGGCCTATGTAAGATGTAATCTACTTCACATTTTAGTAGTATAAAAAGCGCAAGTCCTATTGACCTTGCCCCTCCAAAGAAATAAAATCGGCTCTATTTTAACGGAGTATATACGCAGGTCACGTGGGTTGTGACGTCACTTCCGGGTTTTCACTAAAAACTACCTCCAAACATAGAAGAGTTCCAATTTTTCCCCTTACACGTCCGTATGTTCATCCTCCAAACCCAGAAGAGTTCCAATGTTCAACCTCCGGGACTTTTTCACCGGCGCGGCCCCCCCCCCAGCGCGAGCGCGCGCGCGAACGCGGGTTCTCCGGCCGCAGCGCGCGCGCGCGCGTCAATGTAGGGAGAGGTTAAATCGACAACATAGAACTTATAGTCATCAACTTAATCTATACGTGTTGGACGAGTCTCTTCACTCACCGTATACACGCACCTCAATGAAATGCCCGCTCCAAACCTAGACCAAAACACGTACTTGGTCTGTGGGCTGATTTCATTGGCTCTCTATTTTTACTATAGTGCTCTTGCATTCTAACCTTGATGGGTTACATTTTGGCCCCATCCTACACCACTGATTTCAGTTTCACTGAATCTCCACATTGGGCATTGATGCATTATGAATAAAACACACAAGACAGGGTTTTTTTTTTGGTGAGATCTCATTTTGTTTTTTATTCAGTAACAACAACAACAACGTGAGAACAACCACGTGAAAACTCAAGCCCAGAACAAGGGGCTTGTACATTGAAAGAACTGAAGCCCAGAACAGAGGGCTTTTAAACTTAAACCCAGAACAGCGGGCGTATGTACATTGAAAGAATTCAAGCCCAGAACGGGACTTGTACATTGAAATGATGGGCGGCCCAGTCATAGACGAGTACATCTCGGTCCTCGGCCTTGGGGTACTCGTCAAACATCTGTACGATGGTAGATAAGGGTCTTCCCCGGCATCGATGGTACAGGTAAAACAAGCAATATTGTCCGCACACGCTACTGGTCAGGCTTTGCAACGTTTGACTGTTCCAACACCACGTCTCTGTGCCTTGATCCATGAAGTCTGTTAAATCGGGATGGAGGGTGGCAGGCCGTACGGGTCAAAGTATTCGCCCTGCTGTTCTGTCAAGTACACGGCCACCCAATGTTCACCGGGCCGATCCATCGGGTCCGTGTTGAGAACGTAAGCAGCAGGATACATACGGTCTAATGGGAACACATCTCGGGCGAACACCCCTTGAAACATCATACGTGTCTCTGGGTCATTCTCCAGCACGGTGGTTATCTGCTCTGTATCCATGTTAGGTGGAGAAGTCACACAGCACGTTGCGCGCCTTGTCCACTTGAATGATGTTGTCAAACTCGGCGTAGCAGATCACATTGACGGTGCTCCGGAGGGCTCGTTGAAAGTGGATTTCCAACCGTAAATTGCCTTGCTTGGCCAGGGCCAGCTGATGGTCGTTCTCTAAGGTGGGGGTCAGATCGAAACAGAACAACGTGTATCCGTGCCCGTAGGCCTCCCGACTGATGAAATTCCCTTCGTCCTGGTTGATTTGACCGGTGGCTGTAAACAGGCTCTGATAGGCTCGAATGAAATTCGCGCGCCCAAAGTTCGGGGTTAAGGCCGTGGCTGGCACCTGTTGTCCATCCACATGCAGGGCCACAAATTGATGCCGAAATGTTTAAAGTCAAACGGATTCTCTGGGTAGGCTCCACTGAAACTGGTATTTTCCACACAGGCCAGGATCAATCGCCAGGAACAGGTTGTCTTTGTTGGCGCTCATATTTCCAGCAGACACAGAGAACACTTTGGTTTGCACACGTCGGATAGGGTACTGGGCTGGTTTTGTTTCCAAGGCTTTCATGTGTCCCAATTGAACGGCTGGATTCGGTTTCACTTTTCGGACATACAGGACCGCGTCTTCGATGACAATCTTATAGTCAGCTACATGCGCCTCTACGTTAGTGGCCATCAAGGCGAAGGTCGGAGGCGCCCGTATCAGTCGGATTTTGATGGGAACCTTGTTCAAGAGGTATCGGTCTTGCATGAACATGTCTGCGTGCAGTCGACCGATCATATCCACCGAGACGCCGTTCGCGGTCAAAGCCTTCCGTTGGCTATATCCCGTATTGTCGTTCTCTGCGCCCATGTGCTCGGCTTTGTCCTGGTAGAATAAAGCGGCTGTCAGTTGAGATTTTTTAGCCTCTCGCCCATGCGACAACAGCGTTTCGATGTAGGCTCGATAGGGGTACGTGTTGGTCGAGTCACTGATGAGTTTGTCGCTGAGAAATATATCCACCTGTTGAAACATCGAGTGCAGCCAGAGATTCGTCGGGCCCACCGTTGCTTGGTCGACGATTCTGGTGCCATCTCCACTGACGATCTTGGCTTTCACATACAAGTAGGTATGGGCTAAATCCACATAGGTCGTATCCGCATTACTGATGGTGAACTCGATGGGTCCTGTTGCGTTGATGCTGGACAGCGGGAGATGCTCCACCCATAATCCTTGTTCGGCACTGGTCTGTGTGGGCGGCACGGTCCACAAATCAAATTCACTGTTGGTGGAGGGGCAGGACTCGGCGTGGATCAAGGACATGTTTTAAGAAAAGATATCCCGGGTCTTCTTCGATGTGCGTCGTCGCTGGGTCGGTCGTCGACTGGTGCGTGGTTTCGGTGGGGCAGCTCTTTTATTCCCTACGGTGCGTCGTGCTTTGGCCACCAAGACGCCTCCCGCTTCTTTGGCCCGCCGTTTCAAGGCTTCTTTGGGTGCCGTACCCCCCAATACATCACCGGCCACTTCCAGTCCACTGCGTACCGCTTGTTTGCCGATTGCTTTCACCCCACGCGTCACCAAGGGCAGAAACGTTTTGACGATGCTCCCGAGTATGTTCCCCAGTCCATGTCCACGTTGCATGCGTGCACCACTAAACACCGGAAAGCCACCCCCGGCCTGTTGGGCATAATAGTCCATATAGCTGCGTGCATCGCACTCGTAAGGCACCTTCATTATACAAAGTGGGGAGCACGTGCTTGTCGAAAATGAAGTGTCAGCACCACTTTCCCGCGTTCGAATGCCACCGGTCGTCCCGTGTCATCTCTTATATCCACCGTGATCGTGTTGATGTGGGTTTGTCGTACAGGCAGGTAGAGCATGTGGGTGAACTGTGGGTGACTTGATCGCCATACTTATTTTTAATGGGCACCACCCGTAACAGAGGTGTGTTGATATCGCCCACGATGTGGTTGTCCACCACGTCCGAGTAGACGTAGAGTCCGTACATACCCGACTTCATATCCATCGGGATCTCGCCTTGGTGTTCGGTGGGACCAGCGAACGTCTGTAGATCGAAACCCAGCATTTGCTGTAGCATAGGACTCAGTACGACACTCGCGTTGGCGGTGACGATAAGCTTTGCCTTGTCGCTGTGTGCGTTGTAATCGAAGTTCACGTGATTCTTGAAGGGATAGGCTTTGATGGGTCTTGAAGTATTTGTGACCTCCCGTAGAGCCTTATAATGCAACAGTCTTGACAGCCCACCCATGAACTCCTTGGGAGTATCGTATTGGCCTTCAGGGAGAGTGAGTCGGGTGTCTTTCCTTCGTAGGTCACCTCGTACCACACTTCATTGGCTCGCACGTTGTACCACGAGTAAGGGTACTGAATATCCACCAGTCCACATTCCCACCGGCCAGGTAAATGCAACGGTTGTGGTAATTGAGTCACATACTTGGCCACGGTGTTGTCAGGAAACACATCCAGCGAACTGTTACTGGGTAGGGTCAGGTAAAACATGGCGACTGAGCTGTCCTGCTGCTGCTGTTGGTTTTAATAGGTGTTCCAGACCTTGGGTGGTTGTGTCCGGCGTCGTGTTCGTCGTGTTGACTTGCTACGTGTCA
>JAVTVY010052658.1:0-25705 GCA_036873755.1 Hanleya hanleyi
GGCCACTAATGGTCCGATGCAGTCGAGTGAGGTATCAATGTGAAGCATACGTGAGGGAGCATCCGCCTGGACTAGTGTGTCGTTCGTTTTCAACATTCTGCTGCGCAGGTCACGTGGTTTGGTGGGTCTGCGCAAGTGTGTGACGTCACTTTCGGTCTGCGAGTATAGAAAGAGTATTAAATAGCTTATTGACCTTTGACCTCCAAAATGTGCATACCGTGACCTTTGACAGCCAATCAGAAGCGAGTATTTTGACCTCGTCTGACTTTATGGAATGCATGTACTGACTTGGTTCTGAGGTTTTTCATCACGGGTGTGCGCAGGTGTATGACGTCACTTCCGGTCTGCGTGAGGCCCGGCCGCACGCGCGCGCGGGTTATCCGGAAGTGTGCGGGTGAATTTCGGGTCAAAAGGTCAAAGGTCACATCCAGGTCAAAAGGTCCCCCCTTTCGGCTAGGTTAGGCCCTCTCCGGGCCAATAGATAGCATTTATCCGCCCTCCTGAAGCACCCATGGAATGCACAGGGTCCGCGACAATATCGCCAGCACTATGCCCATGTTAAATGACCAGCGGGGAAACCTCAGTTTTTCCCAGAACCGTATTGGCACGAAAAAATACATGAAACCATGGAACTTATAGTAATAAACTTAATCTATAGGTGTTGGACGAGTCTCCACTTGCCGTCTTCGTAGTGACATGTGGGGATTCGGTCATGTCTTCTCGCACCTCGAACCTCTATTGTGTTTTCACTCCACCTGTTGCTCTTGTAACTTGTAACTCCTCGTCAAAATATTTGCGCTGGAATGCCCGCTCTTAACCTAGACCAAAACATATACTTGATCTGTGGGCTGATTTCATTAGCTCTCTATTTTACTGCAGTGCTCTTGCATTGTTTTCTGGACATTGATTGGTTACATTTGGCCCCATCCTAGGCCACTGATTGGCTACTTTCTCCACGGTGTTCAAGGCCAGTTTGACCGAATCCCCACGTGTCTGTTATAGCCTTCATGCATTATGCTCATATAGAAAACACACAAGACAGGGTTTTTTGGTGAGATCTCATTTTTAAAATCTTTTGAAATAATCGAACTCCAACTAAGAATGTCATTTTAAATTTGCAAATTCTCTATAAGAAACGATGTTTTTAAAGAAGTTTCTTCTATAAGAAACGATGTTTCTAAAACAGTTTTTGATTAAAAAGGTGTCTTTTTTGACGAGGTTACTATGCAACATTGTTACGACAAGGGCGTTCGTCAACAACAAAAAACATTGTTGCAACATTGTTGCAAACATTGTTGACGATCGCTACAATGTTACAATTATAAACACACACCTAATAAGGAACGTATGTGGGCATAGGAGTGTGTATGCATGTGTGTATATGTGAGTGTGATTGCGTGTGTATGCGTCTGTGTGTATGTGTATGTGTGCTTGCGTGTGTGTACGCGTGTGTGCGTGTGTGTGTGCGTGTGTGTATGCGTCTGTGTATGCGTGTGTGCGTGTGTATGTGTGTATGTGTGCGTATGCGTGTATGTGCGTGTGCGTTCAGTCGTACACCAGTACATCTCGGTCCTCGAGTTGGAGGAAGATGAACTGAGTGTGCTATAAATAGATCACCAGCAAGCGTGCTATAAAAGGGAAGTGGCCTGGCCGTTTTAACCAACACTCTGTCAACCACCAAGATGTTCACTTGCACAACTTGCCAGAAGCAGTTTACTCGCCTAAAAGATTTGCGACGGCCCGAGTCCCCCATCCACAACGGCGCACGGTATACTTGTATAACCTGCGCATGGTCATTTAATCGGGAGGATCATTTACTGCGCCACGAACGCTCATTGCACGAGGGGACGACGGAACAATGTAATGAATGTGATCAACTCTTCAAACGACCCAGTCAGTTAAGACGGCATCAGCGTTTGATTCATACCCCGTCTCTACGGTTTGGGTGACAGCTTCCCACTAAAGAGGCACGCAGGAGGGTCAAACCCAGTGAAGATGAGCCCGGGGAGACGAATGCCACTGGTGATGCGATCACAGAGAACCCGCCTATACCCACAGTTCAGAAGAGCCTAGATGTCCAGCCAGTCCCTAGCATTACTGTTGCCAGTCATACGCCTGACGACATCGAACATTTTCTGGAAGATGCAGTGGATGTTCCTAGCGATCTGTTACAGGACGCCCATCCAGTGAGTGACATCTATCGGCGCCAATGGCCCATGATACGGCACTGTTTTCACCGTGATCGCCCTATTCCAGATATCTACAATTTCCCACTGGCCGACCTCACCCGTCTACGCAGCTACGTGGAAGCCATTTTCAATGACCAAGCTACGGTCTTCAAATTGAATGTCGCTTTCGGGTACACTTACGTCACAAAGAGACGGACCAGTTACGGTATTATTATGCCAGTAATAACAGCCATGTCTTTGACCAGCTGTTCACCATCATTAACCGGGCGTCGCTAGAGACGATGCTGGAGAAAATGGACATCGTGGATCCCTTGAGATGGGAACATCGTCAACGCCCCAGCACACAATGGGTCGTAGAGAGGGTCACCAATGTTACGTTCTTCGTTACCAAGCTGACCGACCACCCCCATCGGCTGAATGCGTCACCCTTGCACTGATGAATAGCATAACATGCCGTATATACTCTCTATGTCTACATGCTGATCGTTGACTTGAGCTCAGTAAACAGTTGTACCTAATGTGACGGTGCGTTAAATAATAAAACATGGTGTTTGATATTTCAATTTGTTTTGCTGTGAACATACTAAACATATCCAGGGCGGCTCCCCCAGCCTGGGTGGGTATGATGTAACATTGGGGATAATGAACTGTATAAACATTGCTAAACTTGTTGTTATTCACGACAACCGCTATCCGCTATACTTGGATGAAATATATACCCCGATGTGATATAGTGCCCTTGCACACTCCCGAAACTTCCCTTTAACCCGTGCGCGCGTGCGGCCGGATAACCCGCGCAGGCGTGCGGCCGGGCCTCACGCAGACCGGAATGACTTCATACACCTGCGCACACCCGTGATGGAAAAAACCAGAACCAAGTCAGTACACGCATTCCATACAGTCAGACGAGGTCAAAATACTCGCTTCTGATTGGCTGTCAAAGGTCACGATATGCAAATTCTTGAGGTCAAAGGTCAATAAGCTATTTAACACTCTTTCTATACTCGCAGACCGAAAGTGCCGTCACACACTTGCGCAGATCCATCAAACCACGTGACCTGCACAGTAGAATGTTGAAAACGAACGAGACACTAGTCCAGACGGATGCTCCCTCACATATGTTTCACATTGATACCTCACTCGACTCCATCGGACCATTAGTGGCCTACCTAGACCCCAAAACGTCTATTTCCATACCCTTTTCCCACAATTTTCTGTCTGCGCACGCGCAGAATGTTGAAAACGAACGACACACTAGCCCGGGTGGATGCTCCCTCACGAGAGCTTCAAAATAAGACCTCATACGACACCATAGGATCATTAGGGGCTCACCTAGACCCCAAAACGTCTATTTCCATACCCTTTTCCCACAATTCCCTGTCTGCGCATGCGCAGAATGTTGAAAACGAACGACACACTAGTCCAGGTAGATGCTCCCTCACGAATGCTTCACATTGATACCTCACTCGATCCAATCGGCCCACTAGTGGCCCACCTAGACCCCAAAACGTCTATTTCCGTACCCTTTTCCCACAATTCCCTGTCTGTGCATGCAGAATGTTGACAACGAACGATACACTAGTCCAGGTGGATGCTCCCTCACGTATGCGTCACATTGATACCTCACTCGACCCAATCGGCCCACTAGTGGCCCACCTAGACCCCAAAAACGTCTATTTCCATACACTTTCTCTACTGGGCATGCGCAGAATGACGTCAGTTCCACGCCACACCCAGCCCGTTGGATACTCCCTCACGTATGCTTCATATTGATACCTCACTCGACCCAATCGGTCCACTAGCGGTCCCTACAGATTGCCGAACAATCTCACGAAAACCCACGTATTTGGGACTACTTTCGGTCCGCGGAGGCAGACCGCATCCCCGCCAGACCGCATCACCACGGAGGAATACATGCCCCCAAGGTCACGCCCGATTCGTCCAGACCGGAAGTGACGTCATACCTGCGCAAAACACTCCTGTGCACACCGCCCCATGACCGCCCCATTTTCTTTTCTCGCGCATGGGCAGTGACGAGCCATTAACTTTAAAAGGACATTGTATACTACTCAGGTGCTGACGTTTCGTTGGAGATACTTCTAACTTCATCAAAGTTAATGTATAAAACTGCAGACAGGAGGCCAATGTACAAAATTGCAGATAGCAGTTTAATTTACAAAACTGTAGACATGAGGCTTATTTACAAAACTGTAGACATGAGGTATGTTTTTACTAAACAAATTCTGTACGATGGACGTGACGCTGACACGCCAATGGTGACTGCCTTCGGTAAAGAACTGGGTGACACGAACATCATTTTCCATCATGAGATCTTCGCCGACGTCAGCCATGGAGGGTAGCTCTTCAACAAAGGTGATGCTGGACATCGTCGCATACGCAGCCTGCCATACTCAGTAACACCACACGACTCTGGCGATGAGTGGAATAATCATGCTGTTAGCGTGTCGAGCGAGCTTTAGGCAGAAATGCGTCTTGCCTGACCCCGTCGGACCCGCGATGAGGCAGGCACACGGATGTTGCCACCGGGGGTCCAAAGAGCTATATCATTTGGCCTGGTAACTCGCTCTCATAAATCTGTAGGTTGGTGGTGTGAGAACCCTCTAATGTTTTGCACTATATTTCATGTCGAATGGGAACTATGTTATGATTATGTAATACGGCAGGATAGCCGGCACTACTTATGTAATAATCTTGAGCGAGACAAATCATGGCGGCAAAGATCACCCTACTGAATCGACAAGTATGATTGTAGGTAAACATCGCCGGTCACGTGTCAAATCACAGTCAATGGTAGGTTTTTCGGTGCTTTCGTTATCAAGCGTGGGCGTGTGTCTGACCAGACGACAATGGCCACAGCCGAAACTGAACGATTTTCAGCATATCGATGACAGGTATGGTTACTGGTGTCCAGTCATTTTTTGAAGGAGAGATATCGTACTATATTGTCACCAAATGTAGGGTTATTACTATTTCAAGTTAACAAAAAATTTTAAAAAATTTGCGGCGAGAGGTGTTTTTAGGTGTTGGTGGACAGTCCGTGGTAGGTATTAGCATCGAATTATAGTGTGAGGAAATGAGCACAATAATGAACACGTGGGAACTTACTACCTGCCTCATGTATCACTGACTCATTCATCTCTCGATTCCTTTCACTTGTGTGTGTTCAAGAGGAATATGAATCATTAATAGTTTATTCTCTGTCTGTCTCATATTACAACAGTCCATGGTATCATCATCGGACCGATCGACAGGCCATGGTAGGACAAAATACGGTCAGTCCGAACTGACGTGAACCGTGTAACCTTGGCCACTAACCCTGTAACCGAATATATGAATCATTCGGAAATCTGGTTCAGATCATTACCGATGACATGATTATCGACCAGCAGTGCTATGAATATTCCATATACGGGGTGACTAAGTCACTGATCCAATGATTCGCCAAATGGACTGTTGCCAAGACAAATGGTAGCTACCATGGACTGTCGACATATCTGATATACAATCATATGTTGCCTCATTATAACATTGCAGCTGTTATCCGGCTTCAATGTGAAGTGATCCAATCTACAGTTCATGGTCGCATGACACATGGACTGGTGCATTCACCTAAAATCATACTTGTCGATTCAGTAGGGTGAAGATGCTTGTAAACTCGTTTGTCATCTGATTTAATGAAACTATTTCAGGTATATCTTGAGCATCGATTTTGAGTGTTGATAGATTTCCAGGTGATGCTTCATTAATTGATTTAATTTGATAGATCCAAAAGTTAGTTAAAAAGGTGGAAGATGACAAGGAAGCCACCATATTTGCTGCTATAGTTGGGGCTAAAACTGAGTTTGATCATGAATACACCGAACTGGAAAACCAAGTAAGGACATTACTCACAAGCAGCAGCCGTCGGATGGTCTGGAATGAATACTGAACATCAAAAAGTATCAACAGCGTATTCAAAATAACCACATGTATGTGTACAGGAAGGTCAAAGACTTTACTGGAACTTTTACGGGTGCAGTCCACACTAGCCACGGTTTCGTACAAATTGGCCACTCCCTAATTTCATAATAAGAAAGTTCGGCCGTTTTTGACGGTAGGATACGTCTTCCCTTTGTACTATCTATACTACCATCCTGTTGGACCATTCCTCCAAAAGGACATATAACAATTTCCGGCTGATTGCGCTTAGGCGCCACTGCAGAGTTAGTCGCGCCGGGAAGTGAATATTTGGTAGGCCGAAATCCGCACTTTGTCATTTTACAACAATCGAGTAGGTCGGCCCCCTGTTTTTTCGCTTTTTTAAAATGTCCGTTGGACGTGGAACACTTTGACATGCATCAAAAGAAAATCATTCCCTACGTTTTCTCTGGGTTGTAGGTGGAAATTGACACATTTTCATACATTTTATGGACTTTTTAAGAAAGTTGAAGGAGGTTTAAGGAGGATTGCGCGTCTTACCTTTTCAATTTCAATAGCCCACTTCTCTCCTGAAATGATGGCACGAATATACCCATTTAGTAAATATAGTCTTTTACATGTTTTTTGTTTTAATTTCACAACTATTTATGGCCGAGGAGCCGAACCCATGCCTGTCTTCAGCCGCACATAACTAAGGTGTGGAATACACCCTAAGGGAGAAATCACTGATGATGATACTGCAAAATTATTTTCAGAGAAGTTCGAAATATAACAATTAAATAATCCGCTATGTGAATACTGCAAGGGGAAAGTTTCGTCATTACTGTTAGATGGTTCTGCCAGACTCATGTGGCAAACCCTTAGTGAAACAGAGGAAACAAATATATCAATATTGTAAACATGCTGAAAACCAGCTTTGAGGGACCTCTTCAAAAGCACACTAGCTCCATTTTGTTCATTGAAGCTACTAAGACGACAGAGGAAAGCTTTGTTGCATATGCGGTGCGCTTGCGTATTTTGGCTTCTAAACACCACAGCACCATGTCACAGGAACAATAAGAGTTAGTGATAAAACACAAGTTTTTGAACACACTGGGTCTGGTAGTCCGGCAATACATCTACCAGCAGCTTCACATCCAAAATATAGATCAGGAAACTGTATCGCTATATACCTTAGTAGACATGGCACGGATGAGGAGGCAAAGACAAATTGACAGGTGACGCTGCCAAGGATAGGACTATGCCCACCATCAGAGACCAACGGATAAACGTGACAAATATAGATTACAAGCGTCTAGTCCGTCATTCATAATCCAGCCGTCGTCCATTAGAGAATATCCGCGTCCATAATCCAAAGACCTATTCCATTTCCATATAACAGTATTAGCACCAAATTCAAAAAGACAAAAGTATACATAAACATAGGCTTGTTTCCTGCAAGAGAGAAGCGGTCAACAATTTTCAATGATGCCGGCAAGACATCATGATGTTCCAAAATATCAAATCCGTATCGCTGATCAGTATTCTTAATCCATAATATTCGTTATAGAGTCGTCATCTAAAAATGTTGTACCTCAGTCACGCTTTGATTGTGACTGTTCATATGAGTACCATGAGGATCTTGAAGTACATGGGCTCATACGGCCCCTAGCCCCGGGTTAAGCGGAATTAGACACAAGTTACGAAACGTAGCGCCATAGATCTTACACGCTACGTTCGTATTTTGCTATCAGCATGCGATATGTATCGCCAAATTTGAAAACTTTGAGTGGAGGCGCTTGTGGAATAGCCCTGTTTACCAAGTTTCTGCAACAAGTGTTTTGTGACGTTGATTAAAATCATCACATTTAACACAGGATCTAGCAAATGCTACTAAGCGAGATATGTATACGCCATATGCAGGTCCCACTGGAATATTACTATCCAGAAAGGGATAGTTTACGATGTCGAAATTGTAATCATCTCTTTTGTCATAAAGTCGACGAGAGAGAATGCCCGCTTCATTTTTATAGAGATAGAGATCTAAATATGATGTGCCTGTAGGGCTATCTGTAGTTTCCTTCAAATCCAGTGAAGGTGGATATATATCCTTCACTGCGTCATTTATATAGCGATTATCCACAGCGAGAAGATCGTCTATATAGCGTTTGGTGAATGAGAAGGAACGGGCTTTGAATGGATCGGTTTTTGAAAGCGCCTGCATATAGTCATATTCATAAGAGAACAGATACAGGTCAGCCAACAGGGGTGCACAATTAGTACCCATTGGAATACCTATATGCTGCTGATATATTGTGTTGCCAAATTTCACATAGATATTTTTAATGAGAAATTCAAGCAACTCTATAAACAAAGAAACATCCCATGAATGATATCTCTTGTATGTAGTCGAGCTAAAGAATGCTTTATATTTCCTTTGACATTAATATACTTCTCCATGATCACTTTTCTGAACACAGATAATTATTAATGAACTTAGACGGTCAATAAGGTCCTGATGAGGATTGTAGTATAGAGAGTCGAGAAATCCCATGTGGATACATGTCTGTACGGTATGTGACCTTTAGCATCAAGTTCTTCCGTAAGACATTTTGAGTTTTTCAATATCCACATACATTCAACGCCAGAGTTCTTGAAAATAGTGGCGCAATACCTTTCCCAAAATGCTTTTACCTCCTGGAGGGCCCTCGTCAATAGGGTTGAAAGAAGCTTGGTGGTGCAGCTTCTAGAACCAGCTATGAATCTAGCTTTGTATGGTGATTTATGTATTTTGGGAGTCCAGTATATTTTTGGTATGTCGTTATGATTGGTTGGAAGACAAATACCTCTTTCCCTGAGAAACTTTTGTGATTGTTAAATAAATCTTCCAGAGTAAATGCAGTTTGGGAGTAAGTAGACGTATTTGATGAAGATATGTCTACACTCAATTCTTTAACCAGCACCTGGTAATAGTAATATTTACATATGAATATTATATTATTCGGAGCTTTGTCTGCTGGGACCATGACGAATTTACTCTGGAGATTTGCTAGAACTTCTTGCGAATTGAGGTTTCTCAGTACTTGTTTTGCTAGGGGAAGAGAACTTCTGTCAATATGGCGGATTGTTTCAACGACCTTGCTCTTGGTGAGGTCCAGCCAATCAGCGAGTACTGTAGGTTCAACTTTTTCTCGCTTAGACCAATCAATAACTCCCTGCCACCGGGTAGGGACTACAGACATAATCAGCGCGGAACTTCCCCTAGATTGACAGACAGACCTGCATATGGCGTATACATATCTCGCTTAGTAGCATTTGCTAGATCCTGTGTTAAATGTGATGATTTTAATCAACGTCACAAAACATTGTTGCAGAAACTTATAAAACAGGGCTATTCCACCAAGCGCCTCCACTCAAATTTTCTCAAATTTGGCGATACATATCGCATGCTGATAGCAAAATACGAACGCAGCGTGCAAGATCTATGGCGCTACGTTTCGTAACATGTGTCTAATTCCGCTTAACCCGGGGCTAGGGGCCGTATGAGCTCATGTACTTCAAGATCCTCATGGTACTCATATGAACAGTCACAATCAAAGCGTGGCTGAGGTACATCATTTTTAGATGACGACTCTATAACGAATATTATGGATTACGAATACTGATCAGCGATACGGATTTGATATTTTGGAACATCATGATGTCTTGCCGGCATCATTGAAAATTGTTGACCGCTTCTCTTGCAGGAAACAAGCCTATGTTTATGTATACTTTTGTCTTTTTGAATTTGGTGCTAATACTGTTATATGGAAATGGAATAGGTCTTTGGATTATGGACGCGGATATTCTCTAATGGACGACGGCTGGATTATGAATGACGGACTAGACGCTTGTAATTACCTGATGCTCAACGTTCACTTGGTTCCAGGTGTTACGTCATAAACGATAACAGAAAACTTCTGTGAAGTCAAGGATTAACAATCAAATATTTATTTACAATACTAAAATCATATACAAATTAAGTAAGCTTGTTACAACAAATAAATGAGAAATATAGTCTTACTGTTCAATGCTATACCGGTGTATATTTCACAGTCCGTACTGACTTGCAAATCTCTATACAGTCCGTGCCACACAAATCGCTATCTCTATAAGTCAGTGCCGCACAAATCGCTGTCCTGTATTTTGATAGTCCAACACCCTTTTGTCCAGTTTCCGACAGTTCAATCACGTAGATAACACAGCGCCAAGAGTCAATTCACAGGCATATACAATCCAGCAGTCCGTAATTTCAGACAAAGGTAAGACAGTATAATGCACCCAAATAAAGCCAGTATGAATTCCCCCCTCGATCACTGAATGCTAGGCTATTTATACTCTACGTGGCATTCCAGTACATTCTACCAAATCAAGAAGCCTCTCGAATATGCATTACATCATCTGGCCTAGATAATCTTCTAGAAAGATCGAAGTGACTAACCCACATAAACAAGCTTACATAGCTCTATTATTCAAGAAATATCCACAGTGTCTAAAAATAATACCATGACACTCCCCCTCTTAAAAAAAAAGTTTCAAACTTGGAACTTTCTTGACAATTCAAAACATTATTGCAAAACAAAATTTATATTACAACAGCAAAAATGTTGACAAACATATGTACATTATATGCGAGACAAACAATCAGCGATCAAATTATCATTGCCCTTAATGTCTGATTTCAATATTGTATTCTTGTAACATCAAACTCCATCTCAACAATCTTTGATTTTTGTTTTTCATCTTACTTATGAAAACAAGTGGATTGTGATCACTGAATACAGTAATTGGCAACGCTCTTGAGTATGGCTTTCAGGTTTTCAAAAGCTGATTCACATTCATCGGTCCAAACAAAAGTTACCCTCTTTCTTAAGAGTTGAGTTAAAGGTTCAGTAATATCTGAAAAATTTGAACAAAATTTTCTGTAGTAACCAGCCATACCCAAGAAACGCATCAGTTGTCTCTTACATGTTGGTCTTGGAAAAAGCGAGATAGCACTAACCTTAGCATCTACATTTACCTGACCCTGACCTACAACATGACCCAAGAATGACACACGTGCATGTCCAAATTCACTTTTTCCAAGGTTGACTGTCAGCTTGGCGTCACTCAGCCGATTGAACAGTGCGCGAATTCTCTGTAGATGATCTTCCCATGTATCGCTATAGACAATGACGTCATCAATGTAAGTCTCACATCCTTCCAAACCAGAAGTAACACAGTTGATGAGACGCTGGAACGTCGCTGGAGAATTTTTCATTCCAAATGGCATAACTTTGTACTGGAACAGACCCTCCGGAGTGACGAATGCTGATATCTCCTTCGCACGATCTGTCAGTGGAACTTGCCAAAATCCTTTCAGAAGATCAAACTTTGACACGAACTTGGCACTTCTCACTTTATCAATGCAATCGTCAATGCGTGGAATAGGGAATGTGTCTGTTTTGGTCAATGTGTTCACCTTTCTGTACACATCCTGTAACTGCCATCTGGCTTTGGAACGAGGATACAAGGTGAACTCCAGTTACTGTTACTTGGTTCAATGAAGGCATTGTCCAATAAATACTGAATCTCATTTTTCGGGTAGGTTTGTTTAGTGGGATTCAAACGATATGGGTGCTGCTTGACTGGATTAGAATCTCCGACATTGACGTCATGTGAAATTGTATCAGTCCGAGTGGGCATATCGGGAAACAAATGTTCATATCGACTGAGCAGGGTTCGAAGTTCTTCCTGACGCGCTGGTTCAAGATGACACAACTTGGAATTCAATTTAAGTAGAATGTCAGAGTTCTGTAATTTCGCCGCTGTCATGGGCTCTTCACAAGTTTCATTATTATCAGGATCAGAACTAACTACACTTACAGGCTGTACAGTACTGTTAGTGCTCTCTCTGTCTATGTATAACTTTTACATACCCACATGACATAACTGTTTGTTATTACGCCTGTCAGGAGTCTGAATTACATAATTAAGGTCACTTAATTTCTTTTCAATGACATAAGGACCATAATATCTAGCCTGAAGTGGATTACCAGGAATAGGCAGAAAAGCCAGTACCTTCTCATCAGGTTTGAAACTTCGTTTAAGGGCATGTTTATCATAGGTTATTTTCATACCTTTTTGTGCTGACTTTAAATTTAACATGGCCAAATCACGTGCTTTAGTCAACCTGGTGCGAAAGTCCGACACATATTGTAAGAGACTACATGAGTCAAGAGCACTATCTAGGATCTTTTCCTTCAGCAGTTTAAGTGGTCCTCTAACTGTATGACCAAAGACTAATTCAAATGGACTGAAGCCTAAAGACTCTTGAACAGACTCTCTAACAGCAAACAATAACAAATGTATGCCTTCATCCCAGTCTTTCTCAGTGTCAAAACAATAAGTTCTAATCATGTTCTTTAATGTCTGGTGAAATCTTTATAGTGCGCCTTGGCTTTCAGGGTGGTACGCAGATGATTTGTACTACTTTATTCCCAATTCATACTTGTTGAAAGATTCCTGACATGAAATTAGATCCCTGATCAGACTGAACAGACTGGGGTAGGCCGACAAGTGTGAAAAACTTAACTCAGGCCTTAACACTAGTTTTTGTCTTAATATTCCGTAAAGGAATGGCCTCCGAGAACCTGGTTGAAGCACACATGATTGTTAACATGTATTGATTGCCTGACTTTGTTTTTGGTAACAATCTATAATCACCCTACTACAGGCTTCCCCAAATGCAGGGATTGGTTGTAGAGGAGCCTTTGGTATGGTTTGGTTTGGTTTTCCTACCATTTGACTTGTTTGGCATGACCTACAAAATTCCGTAACATCTTTCTTTAAATTTGGCCAATAGAAATGATTTAGAATTTTGTAATATGTTTTGTTAACTCCTAAATGGCCTGAAAGAGGTGTTTCATGGGCTAGTCTGAGGATCTAAACGACATGACCTTGGTACCACAATCTGATACTTAACTGCCCACTCATCATCAGGTGACACATCTGGCGGTCACCATTTGCGCATAAGAACACCATTCTTACAAAAGTAACACACAGGCTCTTGATTTACATCACACTCATCTACTGCCCTGTCAAACAACTTGGAAATGTCCTTGTCACTATGCTGTTCATTAACCAGCTGTGATTTTGAGATTTTGTCATTAGGTCATTCCAATTTGCTATCAAAACATCATTTAAACACACAAAAGTGTCAGCCAAACAAACGCCATCGATGACGTCATTTTTAGGAGACTTTTCAGACTCCTCAGCCAATTTATTGGCTCTAGTAACTGCACAAGCAGGATACAAACTTTGAATTTGATCATGAATACACAGAACTGAAAAACCAAGTAAGGACATTACTCACAGGCAGCAGCCGTCGGATGGTCCGGAATGAATACTGAACATCAAAAAGCACCAACAGCGTATTCAAAATAACCACATGTATGTGTACAGGAAGGTCAAAGACTTTACTGGAACTTTTACGGGTGCAGTCCACACTAGCCAAGGTTTCGCACAAATTGGCCCCTTCCTAATTTCATAATAAGAAAGTTCCAAACAAGGCTTGTCAGTTACAATCGGGTTAACCCCGACCTTATCTCCCGCAAGATCATTGCCAAGAAGTAATTGAACACCCTCAAATGGTAAACTACCTTTAATACTCACCGTAACGGGTCCAGAAATCAAGACGGAAGACAGATGAACGTTATGGAGCGGAACGGGTGTATAATTTACAGAATCTACCCCTTTAATCAGTACATTACTGACTGCAGATGAAGAATCAGAAAACGGCAAAATATATGCCAACAAAAGAGACTGGGACGCACCCGTGTCTCGCAAAATCTTCACAGGAGTAGCATTTGAAAAATCACTTGAAAGTGATACAAAACCATTGTGGATAAATGGCTCAAAAATCTCCATAACAGGATTTAAAAAACTGTCAACCGTATCCTTGATAGAACTAATAGGAACAGTGGCCTTGGCCATCTTAACGTCATAAACAGTAATAATAATAATAATAATAATAATAATAACTTTATTTATTCTGGGTGGCTTAATTAGCCCAAGGCTAGTCTTCCTTAAGGTCCAGAAATAAGTTAGTAAAATAGTTAGTGTATGTATATAAAAAATAGTATATATATTGACACATGTAAGAATACCCAAACATGGATTTATATTGTAACTAAATAAAAATGCACGTACTATCACATTCGGTATAAAACAAAGTGCAGTTTACAAAGTATTTCCATGTATCGTATCTAAAATATTTGATTTTAAGAGCTGGCGTTTAAAAAATACAATATTATCACAGGCTCTCAGTTTGAACGTCACTAACCTGCTTGGGTATAGATCTTGAAGTGAGGAAACCACTAGGCTTTTGAAAGGCATGATCTTGTTGTTTTCTTTTCAATTTAAAACAATGAGCCATTAAATGGCCGTCCCTCTTACAATAGCTGCAAATAGCTAATATCACCATGGATACACCTTTTAAATTCCTCTACCAGCATAAGCTGTCTAAGGTTTTCAAAGTTGTTGTCAATTTTAACCGAAGCACACCACCTATCAAATAACTGTTCTTTTAAACGAGCTAATTCTACATGAGTGTGAGAGTTTTCTTTTTCACAACTACGAAACTTTTGTCTATAAGCTTCAGGAACTAATTCATGATCTTTAAGGATTAAATCCTTCACTATATCATAATTTGATGCTTGCTCTACCGTCAATTGAGTGTAAATGTTGCCTTTGCCTTACCGATCAAAACACTTTGAAGAAGTAAACTCCAATTTTCTTTTGGTCAGTTTAACTTCTCAGCAATTTTCTCAAAATGCCGAAAATATTTATCAACTTCTTTTTCCTGAAATGGTGAGACGAGACGTTTTTGACGAGCCCCATCAAATTTTGATTGTGATTGTACAAGTGCAAGTGTAGGAGGACTTGTTCACGACTGTAATTCCAAACGCTTCATTTCTGACTGAAACTGTCTTTCTTTCTCTTTCTCTCCTTCCTCTTTTTCTAACTTTTCTCTCTCTAATTCTTTGTCTTTTTCTAACTTTTCTCTCTCTAATTCCTTGTCTTTTTCTAACTTTTCTCTCTCTAACTGAAACTCTCTTTATTCCCTTTCTCTCTCTAATTTTTCCTCTTTTTCTAATTGTAACCTCTTTAATACCAGCTGATTTTGCAATTCTAATTTCTTTATTTCCAAATCATCAGCTGTTTCCTCAGTTAAATCAAAATCACTTTCATCCCAAAGTTGTTTGCTAACAAAATGTTTAATAATGACTTTCTCAATTTCATGCTTTCTCAAAAATGTTTTAACTTTAATTTGTAGGAATTTACACCGCGCGAACAAATCCTCTTTGCGCAGTTCGTTAAATTCCTCCTGACTAGGCTCCGAGGCAAACTGTGCTGGGTCAAATGACATGCTGATAATATACTACTCCCTGACTTCACAAATTCAGACAATGTATCAATTTAGAACTATTTTGCAAAAAACAGATCAGCTGGCAAGCTGTTGTAAGGACCATAGTATAACGGGTTGGGTTTGGATTTAACTTTGAAATATTTTTATTGTGCCATTTATGGACTTACCTTGAGAAGCCATGTGATATGAAGTGACTCTACTTATCTGGATTTACTTACCTTTGATCGCGTGTGTATATGTCAACAACAACAGACATCATCACCCCAATAAACTTGGATGAACTCTAGCACATTGTTTGAACTGATCACCCAACATAACATGGACTGTATATAATATTTTGGGGAGAGGCCTTCTTGAATCTCCCGGTGTGTTTCCCTCGGCGCCATTATCCCCGACGATGTATTGGTCATGTGACCCCGAAATAGTTCTCCTGAATTCTTGTGTATTTGTGCTATTTCATTGTAAATAACTGTTTTATTACTTCAATTGATCTTCGAAATGCTAAATTGACATAATATTGTGACGTAAAGTGCTAAATTTAGCAGTCTATCATTGGTACTATTTTGCATGTCGGGTAGTTCGGTGCACTTTGTGAGTTGGCTTCAAAGCGTCAGTAGCAACGTCAGTGAAGGCGGTAATTTCAAAAGTGTTCATCGCCAAACCAAGTGCCAAAAGTATGCGAATTTCATTGTTATATTTATTGGAATTATTATTGAATTTATTGAGAATTTTTGGTTATTGTTTAAAGGCCTAAAACTGCAGAAATTGATCATAGAAGAGGCTGACCAGCACTGAGTAGCTTTGTATTACTACAACATTTTGGCGGTCGGCGGTCTGGAATATGTTTTGTCGAATTACTTTTAATCTATAGTTGTACGTTTTGAGCCGAACACATAATTATTAACTTTGATATAAAGGAGCACTAGATCCAGATGATCAACCCTGACCGCATCTGATTAATAAGTATAAACAGCAAATTTCGTCATTATGTAGTGCCGGTCTGAATCAGGTCTAGAGAAATACTCTATGGTCATTGGTCAGTTATGTCACGTGGTACGATTTGAGGGTTATAAATAGAAGCGCAGACCTCAGGTTGACAGATAGCTCAGCCGGTGGCTGACGTTAATGATCTCAGCTTCTAACATTGGGTCCCCATTTGGAAAAGGATTTACGTGGAATTTAGGTACATATAATAAAGGATATATGCACAATACAAGGATTACGTCCCCTTCCGTGTAATTCAATATCATTGGATATATACAGCTATAATGAATACATGCATACAACCCATACTGGACTATAGTGAATACATGTATACAGCCTATATTGGATTACAGTGAATATATTATACAGCTGATTATTGGATTATCCTACTATATTATGTGTCATTCTGCCAGAGCTATCTCCCACCAACCTGAGGTCTGAGCCACGCCATCCCATATATTTTTACAACGTATTATTATTAAAAGATTCTATTCTCTGAGGTTATTGAAATATACACTATATCGGCCAGATCCTGTTGTTGTTTGTTCATTGAGTGTGTGGATTAACCCGGAGTACATAGGAGCTTACACTGTAATGTAAATAAATGCTCCCGGACAGGCCCCCAATTCCTGTTACGTCATAAACGATAATAGAAAAAAACGTAACAGAAAACTTTTGTGAAGTCAAGGATTAACAATCAATTATTTATTTACATTACTCAAATCATATACAAATTAAGTTAGGTTGATACAACAAATAAATGAGAATACAGTCTTACTATTCAATGCTATACCGGTGTATATTTCTCAGTCCGTACTGACGTGCAAATCTCTATACAGTTCGTGCCGCACAAATCGCTATCTCTATACAGTCCGTGCCGCACAAATCGCTGTTCTGTATTTCGATAGTCCTGTTGTCCAGTTTCACCCTGTTGTCCAGTTTCCGACAGTTCAATCACGTAGATAACGCAGCGCCAAGAGTCAATTCACAGGAATATACAATCCAGCAGTCCGTAATTTCAGACAAAGGTAAGACAGTATAATGGACCCACATAAAGCCAGTATGAATTCCCTCCTCGATCACTGAACGCTAGGCTATTTAACTCTACGTGGCATTCCAGTACATTCTACCAAATCAAGAAGCCTCTCGAATATGCATTACATCATCTGGCCTAGATAATCTTCTAGAAAGATCGAAGTGATTAACCCACGTAAACAAGCTTACATAATAATCTTATTAGTGTCTAATAATAATACTATTACAAGCGTCTAGTCCGTCATTCATAATTCAGCCGTCGTCCATTAGAGAATATCAGCGTCAATAATCCAAAGACCTATTCCATATTCCATATAACAGTATTAGCACCAAATTCAAAAAGACAATCATAGTATACATAAACATAGGCTTGCTTCCTGCAAGAGAGAAGCGGTCAACAGTTTTAAATGATGCCGGCAAGACATCGTGATGTTCCAAAAATATCAAATCCGTATCGCTGATTAGTATTCTTGATCCATAATATTCGTGGTAAAGTCGTCATCTAAAGAATGATGTATCTCAGTCACGCTTTGATTGTGACTGTTCATATGAGTACCATGAGGATCTTGAAGTACATGGGTTCATACGGCCCCTAGCCCCGGGTTAAGCGGAATTAGACACAAGTTACGAAACGTAGCGCCATAGATCTTGCACGCTACGTTCGTATTTTGCTATCAGCATGCGATATGTATCGCCAAATTTGAGAAACTTTGAGTGGAGGCGCTTGGTGGAATAGCCCTGTTTTATAAGTTTCTGCAACAATGTTTTGTGACGTTGATTAAAATCGTCACATTTAACACAGGATCTAGCAAATGCTACTAAGCGAGATATGTATACGCCATATGCAGGTCCCACTGGAATATTACTGTCCAGAAAGGGATAGTTTACGATGTCGAAATTGTAATCATCTCTTTTGTCATAAAGTCGACGAGAGAGAATTCCCGCTTCATTTTTATAGAGATATAGATCTAAATATGATGTTCCTGTAGGGCTGTCTGTAGTTTCCTTCAAATCCAGTAAAGGTGGATATATATCCTTCACTGCGTCATTTATATAGCGATTATCCACAGCGAGAAGATCGTCTATATAGCGTTTGGTGAATGAGAAGGAACGGGCTTTGAATGGATCGGTTTTTGAAAGCGCCTGCATATAGTCATATTCATAAGATAACAGATGCAGGTCAACCAACAGGGGTGCATAATTAGTATCCATTGGAATACCTATATGCTGCTGATATATTGTGTTGCCAAATTTCACATAGATATTTTTAATGAGAAATTCAAGCAACTCTATAAACAAAGAAACATCCCATGAATGATATCTCTTGTATGTAGTAGAGCTAAAGAATGCTGTATGGCTTCCGACATCAATATATCTACGATTAGTTTTCTTGAACACAGGAGTCGCACTATGACACAGGAGTCGCACAAGACGATCACCATCTACAAGATGGAGGGATGCCAGAAATCCAGAAATGTATGGAAGACCAGACTCTACCTATCAAAGACGCGAATACGGTGTTATCGGACATCCCAAGAGGGCTATCGGTATTTCAGAAATGAATATTTCCGCATGGATTTTCCGGGATACTGAGATACTGATAGACGGTATCGCTCGCCATCTCAATATTACAGGCGTGAATATCCATTCCGTAAAGGTGAGTATTGACTAGTTCGGGTAGTCGCTTGAGCATGCCCAGTGAAGAGCTTTGTGTTCGGCTCTGTTGACTTCCGGGGGTTATCAAATAATGTTATGCATAGGGCTCAACCTCTTCTCAAACGTCCAGAATTTATACTACAAGTTGCAAAGCTACAATTCTTTTAGACATGATAGCCACTTTTGTTTTCCAACGTATGCAGAATTTTGGCTATGTAATTTGAAGGAACAGCAGCTAAAATCGCATGTTTATATTTAGTCCCATTGCATCTGGCTGGCAGTATCAAACCGGAAGTCAACAGACCTGTGCTAAAAGCTCTTCACTGGGCATGCGCAAGTGACTACCCGAACAAGTCAATCGACAGAGGCCGTTCAGTTATACGAATGACAAATAATACCGATCTGAGCGTAAATTTCAACAACGTGGACAGAATCGTCGTGGTAACGAGAGGCAGCACAGTCGCAGATACACAGAGAACCCGACATATAGTCCCCATCCGTTTTGGAGTAATTTTCATTATCCGTTCTCAGTTCTGAGGAAAACTAATTTTGCGTACACACGTTCTGGACATATTCCACGTTCACCGTATTTTCCTATTTTTAATTCTCTGTTCTCTGTTCCACCAAGTTATAATTTTGCGCTCCTCGTTTTGTGAGATTCGTTATTTACGCTCCCGTTCACACCGTCACTCTCGTGTGCTTGTCTGCAAGAGGGGACGCAACTCTAGCAGATTCAGCTCTTCTGCGTGCGCCGAAACAACCCTGTTGTGGAGAATGACGTGATCATGAGTGCAACAACTACTTTCTTCTTTCGTTGGTTGGCTCGTTTATGACACGTGCTAAAGAAATCCCCACAAATCCTCTTCCTCGATTCCGTGGTCCAATTTTGAAATTCCAATGGCGACATAGGCCTAAAAAATTTTTTATAAATCCACATCCGAAAACCGTCCTTAAATATCACTCAAGTTACTTATATGGGATATTTTGTTTACAGTTTTGGAGCAAGGGCGGATCTACGGGGGGGGGCGGGGGGGTCAGGGGGGTCCGGACCTCTTTTTTTTTTGGAGGGATCAGCGAACCTTGAGATTCCATGTGGAAATAATGTCTTGAAATGATATGTACATTAAATGAATGTGGATTATATAATTAGAGTATCTATAAGTGTATTAAACAGACCATCATCTATTCATGTAGTTTGTGAGTGTACTATTTAGGTTGGAGTTTCAATATATATCTAAAATCGGATATTATCGCCGCGAGCGCACCACGTGTAGTGGTGTGTTATAGGCCAGTAGGCCTGTTTTGTTTGTGTTAAACCAGGGAGTCAAAAGTCAGGCATATTCTTCAATATCGATGCGTGTTTATGCGAAATAAATGTGAAAATAGAACAATAAATCTACCTACATTGTGTTCAGATTTATTTCCGGGAAAACGCGTAACGCATCTCCCGCAACCTGGAGCCCCTGGACCCTCGCCTGTCAGGCTGTGAGGATCGCTTATTTTAGCTTTGTGTAACTGAATCGGTATCATATTGGTTCTAATGTTCCATGATGTTTTTACGTTTTTTTTCATCGTTTTTTTTTATCTGTTAAATATAACTAGAAAGTTAAATGGATTCAGGCATGAAGTATGGTTTTTTCAATATCGATGCGTGCTTATAAATGAGAAACAAACGTGAAAATAGAACCATAAATCTGCATACATTATGTCCGAATTTATTTCCTGGAAAATGCTCAGAACGCATCTCCGGAGATCTAGGAATTCGGAGCTTCCGGGGCCTAGGCGGCCACTGGACCCTCACCTGTTGGGCTATGAGGATTTCCTTGTTTTATCTTTTTGTGAATGAACTGTATCGGTAGGCATCTTTGTTTCCCTTCCATGAACTAAATGCCATCGTTTTTTATGTTTTAAATATAACTAGAAAGTCAAATGGATGCAGGCATGAGGTGCGATTTTTTCAATATCGATGCGTGCTTATAATTGCAAGAAAATCGTGAAAATAGAACCATAAATCTGCATACATTATGATCAGTTTTATTTCCGGGAAAACGCTCAGAACGCATCTCCGGCGATGTGGGACCCCGGAGCTTCCGGGGCCTAGGCGGCCCCTGGACCCTCGCCTGTTGGGCCGTGATAGTCGACACCCCCCCCCTATGAATTTTGGCTGGATCCGCCCTTGTGGAGTAATAATGAAATATGTTGTCAACTGTGGACAATTTCCAACGTTTTCCGATGTTTACTCCGCTGCATTTACTGACATTAACAACACTATTAACCAGCGTGGTATAGCTAATAAAGACACACTTGAGTTCTTCACAATTGTTTTTTCTTCGTTCTTCGTATTTGGATTATTTTTTTCTTTTTTACGTTCACACGATCGTTTACCCCCGCTTGCCCCCCCTCATCGTAGACAGAGTCCGAGGAATTCCCACTCTCCAGAGGACCGGAAGGATGCTTTATGTGTCATCAACTTGATCTCTGTACCAGGAGCTGCCCCGATGAAAGAAGGGCCTATAAAGTGAAACAGTGACCAATTGAGAAGGGAGAGCAGTTTAACACCATTTACAAGGGACCAGGAAAACCCATCACTGTACCATCCACCATTGTGTTAAATGCCGTCATTTTCATCTGACGACGATACAGCTCACCAATCCCCAGTGATGGGGAGACCGGGGCACGTTGCATCACTTTTTACTAAAACTGTCTTATGTCAGTTAGTAGTGGGTTTACAGGATTCACTTTAAGACGTAGCATACCTACATTATTAGGCTATATAGGTGCCATAATTATGGATGTAGCTACAACAGTTTCAGATGGACTCTCTGTTAATACACAACCATGTCAGGCCGTTGCAACGTGCCCCATAGCGGGGTAAGTTGAATCACATGTCGGGGTAAGTTGCATCACGAAATGCAAATATTATCCAAGTGGAAATGCGGAATGTTAACATTAATTAAACAACAGGCGCAAAAGATGTATCACCAATCCAACTAAACATCAGCATATGGATATATTATATTCTTCTTGGCGTTTGGACTCAGAATTTTGAGAAAGTAATACATACTCAGAGCAATTCCCACTGTTTTAAAAAATTGTAGAAAAAACTTTAAAATCAGTTTATTTCCATAGCAAGTAAAATTGGAATCATGAATAGGTTTAAGTGCGGCAATCTGGTGAAAACTCTGATGTTCTGCTTCAAAATAAAAAGTTGGAAATATAACATAGTTGTTTATGCTGTTGCAACTTACCCCTTCTCGCGTGTTGCAACTTGCCCCAAGGGGACACAGAAGAAAGATCGGTCATCTTGTTAAAACTAGAGGGACGTTGGTAAATTCTGCTAAGTGGACTATCTACTCCAGGCTTATATACATCCAACTGCCTATCTCGAGAAATTATTCTGTTATCATGCTACCAGCTGTTTCACAAAGAACTTAAAATGCAAAATTTACTTACGGTGGTCAAAAACACGTTTGTCGAAGGAAAAAATCCCTAAACTCGTGTTACAGACAACTTTATTGCCGGCCTCCTTCCTCACCAACAAAACAACCACTAGGTGGCGCTCAAAGAACCAAAATGTATTTGTGGCTCGCTAAAAAGACCCCGTTGCAACTTACCCCTGTTGCAACTTGCCCCGGCCTCCCCTACGAGTTGTCACAGCCACTCAGCTCACCAGTTACCAATATACGAGTTGTCAGAGCATTCCTTCATAGCTGTCTGGATACACTACCTACTGGATGGCCGGGTTCCTCCACGTCTCTCTTCTTGATGAGACCTTTTACAAGATGCTCCCTTCTTTTAGTAAATGGGAGCTGAAGCCAGTTGCCGTGGGTGCTATCTTAACGAGTTTTTACATGGTCCGGCTTCTGGTATGCATCCAGTGTATGTGGTGAAAAATTTTCTGGCAAATGTATGAAGGGACCTAAATATAGAGAGCGGAGAAGAATAAATCTGAAGACCGACCAGAGGATAGTCCTGTCTGCTTTGGAACAGTACGTTATTGATTGGTCTAAGCGAGAAGAAGTTGAACCTACAGTACTCGCTGATTGGCTGGACCTCACCAAGAGCAAGGTCGGTGAAACAATCCGCTATACTGATAGAAGTACCCTTCCCCAAGCAAAACAAGTACTGAGTAACCTCAACTCGCAAGAAGTTCTAGCAAATCTTCAGAATAAATTCGTCATAGTCCCAGAAGACAAAGCTCCAAATAATAAAATATTCATATGTAAATATTACTATTGCCAGGTGCTGGTTAACGAATTGAGTGTAAACATATCATCATCAAATACGTCTACTTACTCCCAAACTGCAGTTACTCTGGAAGCTTTATTTAACAATCACGAAACGAGGTATTTGTCTTCCAACCAATCATACCGACATACCAAAAGTATACTGGACTCCCAAAATGCTTATATCACCATACAAAGCTAAATTCATAGCTAGTTGTAGAAGCTGCACCACCAAGCGTCGTTCAACTCTGTTGACGAGGGGCCTTCAGGAGGTAAAAGCATTTTGGGAAAGATATTGCGCCACTATTTCTATAAACTCTGGCGTTGAATGTATGTGGATATTGAAAAACTCAAAATGTCATACGGAAGAACTTGATGCTAAAGGTCACATACCGTACAGACATGTATCCACATGGGATTTCTCGACTCTATACTACAATCCCTCATCAGGACCTTATTGACAGTCTAAGTTCATCAATAGTATCTGTGTTTAAGAAAACTGATCGTAGATATATTAATGTCGGACGCCATAAAGCATTCTTTAGATCTACCACATACAAGAGATATCATTCAGTTTCTTTGTTTATAGAGTTGCTTGAATTTCTCATTAAATTATATATATATGAAATTTGGCAACACAATATATCAACAGTGTATAGGTATTCCAATTGTGCACCCCTGTTGGCTGACATATACCCGTTCTCTTATGAATGTGATTATATGCAAGCGCTTTCAAAAATCGATCCATCCAAAGCCCGTTCCTCTTCATTCATCAAGGGCTTTTCTCGACGATCTTCTCGCTGTGGATAATCGCTATAAATGACGCAGTGAGGGATATATATCCAGCTTCACTGGATTTGAAAGAAACTACAGATAGCCCTGCAGGCACATCATATTTGGACCTATATCTCTATAAAATGAAGCGGGCCTTCTCTCTCGACAAAACAGATGATTACAATTTCGATATCGTAAACTATCCAATTCTGGACAGTAATATTCCAGTGGGACCTGCATATGGCGTATACATACCTCGCCTAGTAGCATTTGCTAGATCCTGTGTTAAACATGACGATTTTAATCAACGTCACAAAACATTGTTGCAGAAACTTATGAAACAGGGCTATACCACCAAGCGCCTACACTCAAAGTTCCTCAAATTTGATGTTAATAGTATCTGTGTTCAAGATTAATTAATGTCAGAAGCAAGTAAAGCTCGTGTGCAACACGGGAGAAGAGCATTTCCCCGAATACATGTGTAACACATAAATTGTTACTCACAGGGTTTAGATCTCCCTAAAATGGGCACACCCTCTATTAGGTGTGGCAATTTTTTTAAGAATGGGACAGAGGGTGGGGCATATACCCGTGGAGGATGAGCAATCGGGAATCATCCCTAGTAGTAGCGCCTCTGAGAAGGGATTTCTTTACTAATAGGCGAAACCCAGTGTGAGGCAGTACAAACTCAATTTTGTGTTTCGCGGACCCGCCAACATTGAAAAATTGAATATCAGAATAAAAATAAAATTTCAAATTGCCCCTTTTATTTCTCTACGAAAGTTGGAACATTAAGATTTCAACCATTTTTTCATTCCTGATTGTATGAAATAGGCTGTTGTATTCTATCTGAAACAATGCTGGCAAATAAAAATGACAGACAACTGGAAGTCAGCGAACTGTTGTTGTTGTAAAATGCTGCTAATAGTGAGTGAATAGAATTTAACGTCGCTTTCAACCATAGTTCAGCTATATCGCGACGAATCAACTAAGCATCACCCAGCCAAGTGAAGTTGCGTTCCTGTTACTTCAAAGAAGACATCTTTGAAGCAGCATGGAAACAGATAACCTCCATCCACCCTATAAAACACTGACAATAGCACACAAGACATGGTGCAATAAAAACATCATAGTTGAATAATTGTAGGATGATATAAGCTCCCAGAATATATGAGGGTATTGGGTCGGGCGAAGCTTAGCTTAGGAGATAGAGGGTGGGGCTCGATGCCCCAGGGGTGGGGACATGCTTCCCGAGGGTAGTGGATGGGTTGAATAAGTGTAGCATGATCTAAGCTCCAGGACTATATGAGGGTATGAGGTCGAGCGAAGCTTAGTTTAGGAGATAAAGGGTCAGCCTTGCTTCCCAAGGGTAGTGGATGGGTTGAAGAGGTGTAGCCTGATACAAGCATCCGAAATATGCGAGTTCGGGGGGCCTTAGTTCAGGAGACATAGGGTGAGGCCGATTCCAAAACTTT
>JAVTVY010052659.1:0-27163 GCA_036873755.1 Hanleya hanleyi
AACATTTGCATGTTTTCACAGAATAAATAAATAAATAAACAAATAAATAAATTAATTAATTAATTTTAATTGTATAAAGATGTATTCATCCGCGGTGATGCGGTCATGTCTGGCGGTGAATCGGTCGCGGAAAAAAGCTTCCGCGGAGAAAAAGTAGTCCCTAGATAAAATGGTCCGATGGGGTCGAGTGAGGTACCAAAGTGAAGCTTAGGTGAAGGGGCATCTAATGTGCTGGGTGTGGGATTGAAATATCGGCATTCTGCGCATGCGCGGTGGCCCAAGGGTATGCAAATAGACGTTTTGGAGCTAGGAAAGCCCCTAATGGTCCGATGGGGTCATATGAGGTATCAAAGTGAAGCATTCGTGAAGGAGCATCTGATGGACTGGGTGTGGGGTTGAAATATCGGCATTCTGCGCATGCGCGGTAGCCCAAGGGTATGAAAATAGACGTTTTGGTATCTAGGGGAGCCAATAATGGTCCGATGGAGTATTATGAGGTATCAAAGTGAAGCCTAGGTGAAGGGGGTATTTGATGGCTGGGTGGGTGCATGTAAAATTTCCCTGAAAAAAAAAAATACGGAACACGGACTTTATCGAAAAACCTGGGAAAATGCCTATATGGGGTATGGGAGGTATATAGGTCGCCGGGCTTAACGGGGCTTGCCTATCAATAGAGTTATCTCCCCCTAGTTCCAGGGTGGGTGTATGTAAAATTTTTCCTGAAAAAATACGGAACACGGACTTTATCCTAAATTACGTGAAAATGCCTATATGGGGTATGGGGGGTATAGGACCATCCTGGGAAACCCACTTCTCGACATTTGCGGTAGGGTTGTGGGGTCTCGTTTTCTTAGTCTCGTCAAGGCAAACATGATAGGAAGTGTCCCGGCACGAATCGGTGAAATTTTTGAAAAAGTACGATATAGCCCCATATAGTCCCATACTGGGGGTATAGGATCAATGTTTGTCCCCCTGGAAAACGTACTTCTATACATTTGCAGTAGGGTTGTGGGGTCTCGTTTTCTTAGTCTCGTCAAGACAAACATGATAGGAAGTGTCCCGGTACGAATCGGTGAAATTTTTGAAAAAGTACGATATAGCCCCATATAGTCCCATACTGGGGGTATAGGATCAATGTTTGTCCCCCTGGAAAACGTACTTCTATACATTTGCGGTAGGGTTGTGGGGTCTCGTTTTCCTCGTCTCGTCAAGACAAACATGATAGGAAGTGTCCCGGCACGAAACGGTGAAATTTTTGAAAAAGTACGATATAGCCCCATATAGACATATATATATAAATATATATTCCCATACTGGAGGTATAGGACCGATGTTTGTCCTACTGGGAAACCCACTTCTATACATTTGCGGTAGGGTTGTGAGGTCTCGTTTTTCACGTCTCGACATTTAGAACATCATAGCAAGGGTCGCGGAGCGAATCGGTGAAATTTTTGAAAAAAGTCACCAAGGCCTGGGTAGGCCCATAGGCCTATACTGCATGGCTATGAGTGTATAGGGCCATACGGGGTGGACATGTTGGAGTCTAGGTGAGTCCCTAATGATCCGATGATGTCGTATGAGGTCTTATTTTGAAGCTCTCGTGGAGGAGCACTTGACTACACTAATGGTCCGTCCGTGTTCAATAGTCTGCGCATGCGCAGACTGGCCCCTAGTATAGAAAGTAGGCATTTTGGGGGGGTATGTGGGTGTGTGTTTGGGTTAGAGATGGGCTATTCACGGTTCGAATGGGTCGTGTGAGGTATCCATGTGAAGCCTAGGTCAGGGAGCCTCTGATGGCGTGGATGTGGGGTTGGAATATCGGCATTCTGCGCATGCGCGGTGGTCAAAGGGTATGAAACTAGCCGTTTTGGGAGCTAGGGGAGCCACTATTGGTCCGATTGGGTCGAGTGAGGTATCAAAGTGAAGCATTCGTGAAGGGGCATCTGATGGGTTGGGTGTGCGGTAAGAATATCATTCTGCGCACTGCGGAGCTCTCGTCCAATCAGAAGCGAGTATTTCAAATCCGTCACAGAGCTCTCAGCCAATCAGAAGCGAGTATTTTGACCCGGTGCATTATGGGCCATATCCAAGATGGCGGCACTTATGTTCAAGATGGCGGCACATCCGGTGTCGAAAACTGGCCATTTCTTCGGGATGTGGTCACCTAGTGTCGAAAACTGGACCCTGTATGGGTCCTGCTAGCGCCTTGACGCCATGATATAGACCGGAGAGAGAAAACAACAACAACAACAAGGATGACACATGAGGAAACAACAACAACAACAAGTTTTTTTTCATATAGTATATTTTCCCCTCCATCATAACCTACCCACGCTGGGGGAGCCGCGTTGGGTATCTTTACAATTCAAGAAAGACTCTTGTCCAATCAGAGACCGCCATTTGCATCTGTCCTATTCCTTCCTGTCCGTTAGATGTATTCTTGTCCAATCAGAAGTCGCCATTTCAGAGAGTTCCTTCTTCGGTCATGTTCATTCTGAACCGTTTATTCTAATCATCGTCGGACAGGCCCGGATATTCTTCGGGCAGCATGTCCTGAAACAGTTGTTTGCGCATTCTGATCGCATTTTCCAGGGCCTCTGTGGGTGGTAGCCAAATAGCCTCTTCCAAGTGACGCTTGGTCTTCATGATGGACCTTGCGTGTGGTCGCCTTTCATTTCAAGCGGTAGTAAGGTATACTGTTCATAGATCGCCATGGCTGTTTTCCTGATGCCGGAGCGCATTTGGGTGTACGTCTGTTGTAAATTATCCTCTCCGGCGTCCTCGATCGCTTCAGCGTGAGTATTGATAGCTGCTGTCATAATACGATCCCAGAAGGTAGGTTCTGCCTCACTTTCCTGGGATGTAGGCTGACTCTCTGAGGTCAAGCTCTCCATATCAGTAGATATACTGTCAGCAATCTTGGATTCGGTATCAGTCGATGCACTCTCATCAATCTCTGTATCAGTATCTGCCTCAACGGGCTCCTCGGCGTCTTCAATCCCATGTATATTTTTCTGGTGTCGCATCATATCGTAATGTCTGGTGAACGTGCGTTCACACTCAGAACAAGTATAAGCCATGTTGACGGTTGAACGTCGACTGTGCGTGTTTTGAAATACGCTCGCTTTTATAGACAGTAACGGTCATCAACGCTTAGCTCAACGCTTCAACGCCCTGGTGAATTAGCTCAGAAGCTCTGATTTCATGGAATTGACATCAATTCATCGAAATGCAGTGACGCCCGTCAACGCCCATCGTTACGCCTTAACGCTCGTCTCAACGCTTTAACACACTTTCTTAACGCTTTAACGACGTTTAATGATGCGTTCGAACAAATGTTTCCTTTGTGCTATTGCTCTGACATACGCCGCTTTCCAGTTCATGCCCGAGGTTTTCAACATCGACGCTGTTCTTTTAATTTCCATATGGACTGGATCCTTATCCAACAATTTCATATGGGTCAGTAAGTCGACATACTGCTGACGTAAAGCCCGTCGTAGTCTGGGTGCCAATCTGTTATGGGCTAAAATTGCAGCTTCCTCTTTCGAATACCCTTTGCGTTGAAACTTGTTTCCTGTGGCCTCCAAAATCTCGCCCATCTCGGCGTCCATACTTTCTTTGAACAAATCCTTCCATAGCCTCGAGTTCACATTATGTTCTTCAACCTCGGGTTGGGCCTTCACGGTTGGGTGATATTCCGGGACTGGTGATATGAAGAAGGCCCGCTGTACGGGGGTGGGTTGCTGCTTCACCAAATGTGGACTCGGTGGATGGTGTAGGGGCTGTGGTGATCCCTCGCCGGGTAGCAGGTGGGTCGTCAGCCGGCGATCTTCGGGGGTATGGGCTTTTAAATCTACGAACAGGTAGCCGTACGGACGACTTGTCGCTTCTTGAAACGCCTGCATGAAATGGTCGATGTTCTGAGGATAAATTCGACTACCAAACACACGAATTTGTGCTCTGTCGATGGGGTTGGAGAACAACACAAAGTATTGGCAGTTCAAGGCAATATCTCTGGACGCCTTCCCTTGAGGAAAGAGATTCTGGGTCAAATAGATGACGGACAGATTGCGATGATGGGACCCTTTGGTGAATAGGTCGGCGATTTTCGAATTGTCCTTGGCCGCACTCATCAGATCATCTAGCACTACCACGTTAATCTGCTCGGGGTCAAAGTAATACGGTTCGTCTATGTCATGAGGAATCCCTGGGACGAAACTCACATTCTGTAATCGCGTAGTTTCGTAGGCGGGCTGCCATTGGCTATAACACCAAACAACACGTGTCGGAACTGGGGTTGCCACACCTTCCTCTAAGAACTTCATTACCCAGGACGTCTTTCCACATGCCGTAGGGCCGCTCACCGTCATCGTGTAGGGATGCTCTACTGCACTTGCTGGACCTATAGCGGGACTCAGTGGTGTCTCTTGGTTGTGTTTGCCTTGAATGTGCCTGATCATACTATCGCGACGAGAGAAGGTTCTCTGACAGAACGTACACGTACACGACATGTTGATCTGTCGACCAATACATAAGGACTGATGAGGGACACATGTTCATTCTTATATGTACAGACACCACCACCACACACTACCACACACACCACCACCACCACCACCACCACCACCGCCACCACCGGGCGTTGACGGGCGTCAACGCCCGGTGGTGGTGGTGGTGGGAACTCCCGTGTGGCAGAGCTCTTGGATCGGAGCTCTTGGAGCTCAAAGCCTGTGGAGCTCAGATCTCGGAAGTGACATTTGCATACGACCTCTGTGAGGTCACTTCCGCTTCCGTTCACGTGACTGGAACTGACCTTTGACCCCGGCGCGCGCGGTGGTGTAAAGGTTTCCACCGCGGTGGAAACCTTTGCGCGCCGGGGTCAAAGGTCAGTTCCAGTCACGTGAACGGAGGCGTCCAGAGATATTGCCTTGAACTGCCAATACTTTGTATTGTTCTCCAACCCCATCGACAGAGCACAAATTCGTGTGTTTGGTAGTCGAATTTATCCTCAGAACATCGACCGTTTCATGCAGGCGTTTCAAGAAGCGACAAGTCGTCCGTACGGCTACCTGTTCGTAGATTTAAAAGCCCATACCCACGAAGATCGCCGGCTGACGACCCACCTGCTACCCGGCGAGGGATCACCACAGCCCCTACACCATCCACCGAGTCCACATTTGGTGAAGCAGCAACCCACCCCCGTACAGCGGGCCTTCTTCATATCACCAGTCCCGGAATATCACCCAACCGTGAAGGCCCAACCCGAGGTTGAAGAACATAATGCGAACTCGAGGCTATGGAAGGATTTGTTCAAAGAAAGTATGAACGCCGAGATGGGCGAGATTTTGGAGGCCACAGGAAACAAGTTTCAACGCAAAGGGTATTCGAAAGAGGAAGCTGCAATTTTAGCCCATAACAGATTGGCACCCAGGCTACGACGGGCTTTACGTCAGCAGTATGTCGACTTACTGACCCATATGAAATTGTTGGATAAGGATCCAGTCCATATGGAAATTGCAAGAACAGCGTCGATGTTGAAAACCTCGGGCCTGAACTGGAAAGCGGCGTATGTCAGAGCAATAGCACAAAAGAAACATTGTTCGAACGCATCATTAAACGTCGTTAAAGCGTTAAGAAAGTGTGTTAAAGCGTTGAGACGAGCGTTAAGGCGTAACGACGGGCGTTGACGGGCGTCACTGCATTTCGATGAATTGATGTCAATTCCATGAAATCAGAGCTTCTGAGCTAATTTACCAGGGCGTTGAAGCGTTGAGCTAAGCGTTGATGACCGTTACTGTCTATAAAAGCGAGCGTATTCCCAAAACACGCACAATCGACGTTCAACCGTCAACATGGCTTATACTTGTTCTGAGTGTGAACGCACGTTCACCAGACATTACGATATGATGCGACACCAGAAAATATACATGGGATTGAAGACGCCGAGGAGCCCGTTGAGGCAGATACTGATACAGAGATTGATGAGAGTGCATCGACTGATACCGAATCCAAGATTGTTGACAGTATATCTACTGATATGGAGAGCTTGACCTCAGAGAGTCAGCCTACATCCCAGGAAAGTGAGGCAGAACCTACCTTCTGGGATCGTATTGTGACAGCAGCTATCAATGCTCACGCTGAAGCGATCGAGGACGCCGGAGAGGATAATTTAGACGTACACCCAAATGCGCTCCCGCATCAGGAAAACAGCCATGGCGATCTATGAACAGTATACCTTACTACCGCTTGAAATGAAAGGCGACCCCACGCACAGGTCCATCATGAATACCAGGCGTCACTTGGAAGAGGCTATGGGGCTACCACCCACAGAGGCCCTGGAAAATGCGATCAGAATGTGCAAACAACTGTTTCAGGACATGCTGCCCGAAGAATATCCGGGCCTGTCCGACGATGATTAGAATAAACGGTTCAGAATGAACATGACCGAAGAAGGAACTCTCTGAAATGGCGACTTCTGATTGGACAAGAATACATCTAACGGATAGGAACAGGACAGATGCAAATGGCGGTCTCTGATTGGACAAGAGTCTTTCTTGAATTGTAAACATACCCAACGCGGCTCCCCCAGCGTGGGTATGTTATGATGGAGAGGAAAATAAACTATATGAAAAAAAAACGTTGTTGTTGTTGTTCCCTCATGTGTCATCCTTGTTGTTGTTGTTTTCTCTCTCCGGTCTATATCATGGCGTCAAGGCGCTAGCGGGACCCATACAGGGTCCAGTTTTCGACACTAGGTGACCACATCCCGAAGAAATGGCCAGTTTTCGACACCGGATGTGCCGCCATCTTGAACATACTTGCCGCCATCTTGGATATGTCCCATAATGCACCGGGTCAAAATACTCGCTTCTGATTGGCTGAGAGCTCTGTGACGGATTTGAAATACTCGCTTCTGATTGAACGAGAGCTCCGCAGTGCGTCTGCGCATGCGCAGAATGATATTCCTACCGCACACCCAACCCATCAGCTGCCCCTTCACGAATGCTTCACTTTGATACCTCACTCGACCCAATCGGACCAATAGTGGCTCCCCTAGCTCCCAAAACGGCTAGTTTCATACCCTTTGACCACCGCGCATGCGCAGAATGCCGATATTCCAACCCCACATCCACGCCATCAGAGGATCCCTCACCTAGGCTTCACATGGATACCCCCACATCCACGCCATCAGAGGATCCCTCACCTAGGCTTCACATGGATACCTCACACGACCCATTCGAACCGTGAATAGCCCATCTCTAACCCAAACACACACCCACATACCCCCCCAAAATGCCTACTTTCTATACTACGGGCCAGTCTGCGCATGTGCAGACTATTGAACACGGACGGACCATTAGTGTAGTCAAGTGCTCCTCCACGAGAGCTTCAAAATAAGACCTCATACGACATCATCGGATCATTAGGGACTCACCTAGACTCCAACATGTCCACCCCGTATGGCCCTATACACCCATAGCCATGCAGTATAGGCCTATGGGCCTACCCAGGCCTTGGTGACTTTTTTCAAAAATTTCACCGATTCGCTCCGCGACCCTTGCTATGATGTTCTAAATGTCGAGACGTGAAAAACGAGACCCCACAACCCTACCTCCAGTATGGGAATATATATTTATATATATATGTCTATATGGGGCTATATCTTTTTCAAAAATTTCACCGTTTCGTGCCGGGACACTTCCTATCATGTTTGTCTTGACGAGACGAGTAAAACGAGATCCCACAACCCTACCGCAAATGTATAGAAGTACGTTTTCCAGGGGGACAAACATTGATCCTATACCCCCAGTATGGGACTATATGGGGCTATATCGTACTTTTTCAAAAATTTCACCGTTTCGTGCCGGGACACTTCCTATCATGTTTGTCTTGACGAGACTAAGAAAACGAGACCCCACAACCCTACTGCAAATGTATAGAAGTACGTTTTCCAGGGGGACAAACATTGATCCTATACCCCCAGTATGGGACTATATGGGGCTATATCGTACTTTTTCAAAAATTTCACCGATTCGTGCCGGGACACTTCCTATCATGTTTGTCTTGACGAGACTAAGAAAACGAGAACCCACAACCCTACCGCAAATGTCGAGAAGTGGGTTTCCCAGGATGGTCCTATACCCCCCATAGGCATTTTCACGTAATTTAGGATAAAGTCCGTGTTCCGTATTTTTTCAGGAAAATTTTTACATACACCCACCCTGGAACTAGGGGGAGATAACTCTATTGATAGGCAAGCCCCGTTAAGCCCGGCGACCTATATACCCCCCATACCCCAT
The DNA here is from genome assembly GCA_036873755.1 of Hanleya hanleyi. Classification (NCBI taxonomy): domain Eukaryota; kingdom Metazoa; phylum Mollusca; class Polyplacophora; order Lepidopleurida; family Hanleyidae; genus Hanleya; species Hanleya hanleyi. The sequence goes on from JAVTVY010052659.1 coordinate 8,301, forward strand.
ATAGGCATTTTCCCCAGGTTTTTCGATAAAGTTCGTGTTCCGTATTTTTTTTTTTTCAGGAAAAATTTTACATGCACCCACCCAGCCATCAAATACCCCCTTCACCTAGGCTTCACTTTGATACCTCATAATACTCCATCGGACCATTATTGGCTCCCCTAGATACCAAAACGTCTATTTTCATACCCTTGGGCCACCGCGCATGCGCAGAATGCCGATATTTCAACCCCACACCCAGTCCATCAGATGCCCCTTCACGAATGCTTCACTTTGATACCTCATATGACCCCATCGGACCATTAGGGGCTTTCCTAGCTCCAAAACGTATATTTGCATACCCTTGGGCCACCGCGCATGCGCAGAATGCCGATATTTCAATCCCACACCCAGCCCATTAGATGCCCCTTCACCTAAGCTTCACTTTGATACCTCACTCGACCCATCGGACCATTTTATCTAGGGACTACTTTTTCTCCGCGGAAGCTTTTTTCCGCGACCGAATCACCGCCAGACATGACCGCATCACCGCAGATGAATACATCTTTATACAATTAAAATTAATTAATTAATTTATTTATTTGTTTATTTATTTATTTATTTATTCTGTGAAAACATGCAAATGTTCGAATCAAGGGAGATAACCCGAAATTTGTCAAAAATCAAAAAAGTGCAAACAGAGTTATCGATCCCGGCAAAATATGACCTGTAATGCCGTTATACTACTACTAACATGGACTTATTGTTGATTGTTTCATTGTTAGTTTCTGTTCGACAAACTATTTTACCCTGCCTAACCTACCTTGAATCGCGTTTGCTATTTCGTTTACATCCTTAAAAATAACGATAGAGACAGAAGAAGAAACGTTTGATGCATTGATCACTTGTTAAGAAATGTATACGGTAAATCAGTAAACAGAGGTGTGATTTGTACAAAGCAAATGTTGTTGTTATTTCATCGCCGCAAGCGCAAATGGGAGGAATTCCGATGGGAGAGTGCCTCAATGTCACTCCATGTACAGGGATATAACCATTATAAAGTACAGGAACAACAATAAGCTACTTAAAAAACAAGGGTCACTCTATCGTTGGAATAGTCCTGAAAAGTATTGGTAATCATTAATTGTTTTCGCATCATTTTGAACGTTAATGGCGTTTTAGCACGCCCCTATAGTTGCTATACGGTGGACTAGCCAATCCGTGTCGATTTCAGGCACACGACATGCAGGTGTTGCATGCTTCGATTGGTTGGCGGGCCAAAGCATTTTTTAACATGTATGGGGGTATTGATCCAGATTTAAATGCCCGAATTCATGAAAAATCTCCACATTGTGTCGTTTGCAGTATAATCGAATACAACTGATCACTGGGTGATCAGACGTGAAGACTCATCCTATTGCCTCGCGATCTATTCTAGTTGTTTTACCGCGGTAAACAAGGATCTATTTCTCAAATATTCAATCATCTCTCAGTTGGGAATTTCCTACAGTTTCCAATGGTCGAACTTTATTTTCCGTCAGTTTTATGTTTGGGGTATGGATGTGTTTTTTTCCACTAAATTTTAGGTCCAGTTTCCAACAATGTTGAGGTCCAGTTTCCAACCAATCCAGGTAAACCAAGATAGTATATCGGGGAAATATCATCTAGTGATAACGCTATGAAAACTTCGTGCCAGCTGTTTGCCGATATTCTCCGAAATTCCATAATAAGCCAATCACGACAATTCTGCCTATTCAGTTTGAAATTGGTTGGCATTTTGTTCACGGATATTTACATTCTCTCCGCGAGACGTTCTGTTGATATTCCCAGACACCAGATAAAAAACCCAGACTATTTGGTGAGAGCAATGCTTTGAACTTCCTGGAGAAGAACGTTTACCACGAACCATGTCTAGACATGATACATTATATGGATACTGTTTCACTCTATTGTTTACTATTTTGGTCCACGTGCCCAGGTGTGTAATTACAAGGGACGTTATTTTAAAGATGTTTCTCCCTGATCGGCTAACAGATGTAGTCCGAAATTCACACAGGATGTATATAGCGCTGCTGTGAGATATAATATTCCCTGATATTATATCTGAGTTTACTGGGAGTCGTTTCCTACATAACTTTGGTAAGTCGGGCATCGTAATACAACATTTTGCAGCTGAAATTCTTACGATTTTTTTCAAATACAGTTATCGATACTCGCAATGTTTATTATGACCAGAGGGCGTTTGTGATAATGTCTCACTGTCATTTTAGGGACTCACGTGGGACCTCTTTTCTGTGCTTTATGGATAATATGGATTTTAGCGGGATGTTAGGGGTCACTGAAAAATATGCACTTAAAATTCAATTCTAGAAAACAATATGCTGAACATTCAATTTCGTTGCTTATATGTTTACGTGATAATAATTAGCCATAGAAAAGGAACCCGTATCTTCCGGCAATGTAGATTAGTGCCAAAATTCCATGTTAAAAGATAACCTAATATCCAAAGTGTATGTGTACATCAAGTGTAGATGTAAGTTTTCCATTGGATAGCTAATATTTAGCTGCTGATCGCAATAATATATAGTAATATGTCCTATCAGGAGAATAATATAACAGAGGGACCTGCATATGGCGTATACATATCTCGCCTAGAGCAATTGATAGATCATGTGTCAAACGTGACGATTTTAATCAAAGCCACAAAACATTATTGCAGAAACTTGTAAAACAGGGCTGTATCATCAAGCGCCTCCCCTCGAAGTTTCTGAACATTTGACACAGATCGCATGTGGTAGCGAAATACGAGCGTAGCATGCAAGATCTATGGTGGTAAGCTTCTCAGTAAACTCAGATATAATATCAGGGAATATTTTTTATCACACCAGCGCTATATACATCCCGTGCGAATTTCGAACTACATCTGTTAGGCGATCAGGGAGAAACATCTTTAAAATAACGTATCTTGTAATTACACACCTGGGCACGTGGACCAAAATAGTAAACAATAGAGTGAAACAGTATCCATATAATGTATCATGTCTAGACATGGTTCGTGGTAAACGTTCTTCTCCAAGAAGTTAAAAGGATTGCTCCCACCAAATAGTTATAGTTATTGTTGGTAATATCCAAAGTGTATGTGAACATCAAGTGTGGATGTGAGTTTTTTTGATTAGATAGCTAAGATTTAGCTGCTGATCACAACAATATATAGTAATATGTCCTATCTGGACAGTAATATAACAGAGGGACCTGCATATGGCGTATACATATCTCACCTAGTAGCATTGGCTAAATCATGTGTTAAACGTGACGGTTTTAATCAACGTCACAACACATTATTGCAGAAACTTGTAAAACAGGGCTATATCACCAAGTGCCTCCACTCGAAGTTTCTGAAAATTTGACGATACATATCGCATGCTGATAGCGAAATACGAGCATACTATGGTGGTACGTTTTGTAACTTGTGTCTAATTCCGCTTAACCCGGGGCTAGGGATCGTATGAATCTATGTATTCCAAGATCCTAATAGTGTTCATATGAACCATCATAACCAAAGCGTGACTGAGATATATCATACTCTAGATAACGACTTTACAACGTACATCATATGGATTAAGAATACTGATCAGCGATAAGGATCTGATATTTTTGGAACATCAGTATGTCTTGCTGGCATCATTGAAAACAGTTGACCGCTTCTGTCTTGCAGGAAATTAGCCTAGTTTCATTCATACTATGATCTATCATTTTAACTTGGTGCTCATGATATTTTACGAATTAGGTCTGTGGATTATGGAAGCGGAAATTCTTTAATGGACGACGGCGGAATACTGAATGACGGACTAGACGCTTGTATTTCAGGGAACTACTAATTTCATTATCGTTTTTTGTACCCCGCCACTGGTTCTTGCTTCTTTGTGTCCGTGCATGTCTGTTGGAAGCGATAACGTCCCAATGCTTCGTTGGATTGTTTCGAAATTCGGAATACGCAATTTCCTTGCGACAAGACGCCAGTCCGTATTGCATTTCAGCAACATCTGCCTGAATGTGGCGCCACCGGTTCTTGCTTCTTTGTGTCCGTGGATGTCCGTGTACGTCCGTGCATGTCTGTTCGAAGCGATAACTTCCTAACGCTTTGTTGGATTCTTCCGAAATTCGGAATACGCATTCGTTGCGACAAGACGCCAGTCCGTATTGCATTTCAGTAACATCTGCCTGAAGGTGGCGCCACTGGTTCTTGCTTCTTCGTATTCGTGGATGTCTGTGTACGTCCGTGCATATCTGTTCGAAGCGATAACTTCCTAACGCTTTGTTGGATTCTTCCGAAATTCGGAATACACATTCCTTGCGACAAGACGCCAGTCTGTATTGCATTTCAGCAACATCTGCCTGAAGCTGGCGCCACTGGGTCAAAATGGATCTTGGTTCATTGTGTCCGGGGATGTCAGTTTGAATTCTTTACAAGCGACAACTTCCAAATGCTTTGTCGCATTCTCACGAAATTCGGCATGTACGCATTCCTTGCGACAAGACATTGGCTCAGCCGCTGCTATTGCATTTCAGCAACATCTGCCTGAAGGTGTCGCCACTGGATCTCGCTTCTTTATGTCCATTCCTGTTCGTGGTTGTCTTTGCAAGCGATGTTCAATGCAAGCGATAACTGCCAAATGCTTTGTTGGATTCTCCAGAAATTCAGCATACGCATTCCTTGCTACAAGACGCCAGTCGCCGGTTTCAGCAACATCTGCCTGAAGGTGGCGCCACTGAGTTTCTCTTCTTCTTGTCCGTTCCAGTTAAAATGGGTCTTCAAGTTTGCTATGAAATCAATCTATTCCACATCATATGATTTACCCTAAAGCTTTTGCATGAACCATTTTTTTTATTTCAGAAGTATAATATGAAATAACTGGCGGGGAATCCCCGCAGTTTTTGAATTTCGTGTCATCTTAAACGAAGGACAACATTTCCTCCAATTTTGCTATCGAATAATTGCATTTCACATCATATGATTTACTCTAAAGCTTCTACACGAACCATTTGTATCCACACATGTAACTTACTATATTAATTACAACTGAGTTCCTAAAGTTCGGGTGCACACTGTGCATATGATAAATTTCCTGAATTGAACTGAATTCATCCTTGCTGGTCTTCAGACTGACACAGTGACAGATGATGACATGCAGTTGTCAGTGCGGTTGTTCATGTACAGAGAGCTTTCTATGACTTTCATGTCGGAACACCATCACTACCCTCAAGGAGAGCATGCCCCCGCCCCCAGGGTGCCGAGCCGCACCCTCTATCTCCCAAACTAGCCCTCGCCCGACCTTCATATATTTTGTTTGAACATATATATCTCCAATACATCTCGGCAGAAAGTTGAAATTTGTGTGTAGTCTGCAATATTGGTATAATTCTGCCTCCCGTTCAATTTATCAGGCACAGACCCATGTTTTACCCCTCGGCCAATTTTGGCCATGGGGTATTGTCATCGTCTTGTACGTCCGTCTGTCCGTTCGTGAGCGAGATAGCCAGAAAACCGTTCCGCTGATGAATTCCAAATTTGGTATGCTTATTTACGGTACCTAGTCCAGGACCAGAAGCCTATTGAATTGGGACCTGATTGGGTGGAAACCTTGGCGGCCATCTTAAATTTTATGCAAAATGGATAATGATCCATATCTCGGAAACCATTCAGCTGTTCAATACGAAATTTGATATAATTACATCATCGATACATCAAGCAACTTTCAACGAATTACCAAACAGGCTTTTCTGATTAGCTGGAAACCCTGGCGGCCATCTTTAATTTATGCGAAATCGATAATGATACATATCTCAGTTACCATTCAATTGTTTTATATGAAAGTTGGTATACATCATCGATATAGCCAGATAATTTGAATCGGGACCTGATTGACCGAAAACCTTGGTGGCCATCGTTAATTTATGCAAAATCATTAATGATCTCTATCTCTCATTCCGTTCAAGTGCTCAATGTAACGATGAATGACAGATCTGGTTTCTCTGATTGGGCGGAAATCTTGGCGGCCATCTTTAATTTATTCAAAATCTGTAATGATGTTTATCTCTGACCATTTAAGTGTTCTATACGAAACTTGGACTGCATCGATGTATGAAGAGACTTGCATTAATGAATAACAACATTAGTTCCTCCGAGTGGCGGGACGGATGGGCAGCCATCTTTAATTTATGCAAAATCATTAATGATTTCTATCTCTGACACTGTTCAAATGCTCAATACAAAATTTGGTTTACATTATTGATGCATCAAGAGATTTGGAGAATGAATACCGGTTTCTTTGATTGGATGGAAACCTTAGGGGTCATTTCTAATTGCAAATTTTTTGATAATCTGTATATTTGTCATTTGACTGCTGGTGCCCAGAGCCGAGGGGTTTTCAAATGCGCAGCTTCGTATTGTATAGGTAAGTGGGTCCATTGTCTGTAGATCTTGCTTGGAATTGGTTTTCATGCCAATCCGCCTCTAGGTCGCCTCACCTCGGTGTCAAGTTAAAATTGCATCTCCAGACAATAACTTTTGAAAACCTTCAGGATTCTTTCAAATTTGGTGTGTGGGTACCTTGCCTCAAGATCTGGCTTGAGAATATTTTTCATGTTGATTCGTAGTATACAGGGGGCACCACCTGAAAGCTAAGTAAAGTGTTTCCAGACAATAACTTTTGAAAACCTTGATGGATTCATTTCAAATTTGGTGTGTAGGTACCTCACCTCAATTTCCCGTTTGGCATTGTTTTTCATGCTGATCCACATATAGGTGGTGCCACCTGGGGGGCCAATTTTAAATTATATTTCCGGACAATAACTTTTTAAACCTTGACTGAATTTTTTCTAAGCTGGTAGAATACATGTACCTTACCTGAAGGTTTCGCTTGGGATTGTTTTTCTTGTCGATCAGACCATAGGTGGTGCCACCGGTAGGCCAAGTTAACATTTTCTATTTCCAATGTCAAGGAGTCTTGCCTCAAGATCTCGGTTGGGATTATTTGTTATGCCTATCTGCCTATCCATGGCGCTAACCTGTGGGCCAAGGTAAAATTGCATTTCTGGACAGTAACTGCACGTTGGACCGAAACGGATTCTTTTAAATTTGGTGTGTTGGTACCTTCCCTCAAGGTATCCTATGGGGCCATGTTAATGATGTTTTTCCTAAGTTTTATGTTTTTACTTTCTTCACAAATAATGAATGTTTCCTTTACTAAAGAGGCAAAAGGGATGCGTTCTCGATCGTATTCGATTGACTGTATCTAGTTTCTTCAATATTTGGCATATATGCATTCCTTGTGACAAGATGTTGATTGGTATTGTGTTTCAGAAATATCTTCCTGAAGGTGGCGCCACTAGGGTTCTTTCCATTATTTTGTGCTGCAACGTTGAAACGCTTTGAAATGTCACTCGAAATTTGGTTTCTGGGCAATAACTTGAGAGCTGCTCATCGAATTCTTGGACCCAAATTAGGCATGCATATACATTGTACCTTGCCATGAGATGTTGCTTGGGATCCACTTCTGCTTAGAAGGTGATGCCACCTGATGACAAAATCTGGAATTTGTTTTTGGCCAATAACTTGAGAACTGCATGCATTCTTCTCAAATTTAGCATGCATGTACCATGCCAGGAGATGTTGCATGAGATTGCCTTTCACTCATTTGCAGTTACAGGTGGTGCCACCTGGTGGCAAAACCCCAAATTTGTCTTCGGGTAATAACATGACATAAGATGTCACTTGAGATTGCGCTTTGCTCACTTGCGCCTACAGGTAGCACCACGTCCTCATGTCAAAATCTAAATTTGATTTCGTTCATCAGATTCTTCTCCAATTTGGTATGCAGATACCATGCCAGAATATGTCCCCTGGGTTGTAGTTAGCCTGCTTCTGCATAGGCCTACTGGTGTCGACACCTGGTGGACAAATCTGAAAATTGTTCTGGCAATAATTGACAAAGGATTCTTATCAATTTGGTATTCATATGCTCAAAGATGTCGCTTGGGATTGTGTTTCGCACACGTCTTGTGCCTATAAATCTAAATTTGGTTTCCGGGCAATAACTTGATTCAGATTCTTCCCAAAGTTTGTATGCTGATACATGTACCTAGACTGTAGAACTCTGTTAAATCAGGATATTTATGATTAACAGAGAGTGTCAGCGTACTGTTCCAGCTGTCTCCCCTTCAGTGATTGGTCATTCGACCCCGCCATTTTAAACTAATACGAGCATTTTCATTGGATCACTATTTATAGGAGCCACCCTAATCTTCATACACAACAACGTGACTGTCTCAGTTGACTGATGACATAGCGCGGCCTCATTTTTGATTTCAAAATCTGCCGTCTAACAATGTTGCTGCATCAGTCGATCATTGGCCCTCCGTAGAAGGGTGCAATACCATAGGCTAATACATGTATCATGCCATGAGATGATGCTTGGGATTGCATTTCGCCCACTGCACCTACAGGTGGCAAATTTAAAATTTGGTTTCCTGGCAATAGGTTGAGGATGCCTTCAGCTTCTCGTCAAATTTGGTTTGTGGATAATGCCTTGAGATGTCACTTGGGGTTGCTTCTCGGTTACATAATTTCCATGCTTCACTGCATGGAAACTATATTACAGAAGCAATCAACTGTCAGTCAACCGTTCTGAGTTGATCTTAAAACTTAGGAAGGCAGAAACACCCTTCCACATCCAACGCCTATGAAGCAGCAGTTGCCTCCCTCATGTATATCCCCTGAGACCAACAATGCTAAAAAATATTGCTGCCATTTCGGCGGGGGACCTAGCATCCTCTGGCTGCTTGTTAATAGATAAGAACACTCGTCTGGATATAAATGCAGGTGAAGGTGGCTTAAATAATGTAAACCAACATTAAAATGGAAGTTTTTACATCGTATCTAACATATTACAAGAGCTAAACACATCTGTGACCTGAGCCATGACTCTACTACGCACGGTACGTGTCTGTTCAGAAATTATATGAAGCAATATTATTTTTATTCCTACCTCATTATGGGTAAATGGGGTCACACAATAATCTTCTGCTTGCTGCTGCACATGTTCTGCCTTGTGTTGATCTCTATCCATCCCTTCTGCCGTACTACCTCTGAACAATGTATCTTAGGATGTGGACGAGCATCGATAGAAACAAGCATCATCTGGAAGAAAACAAATCAACAATTTAGTCCTGGAACCAGACCTGCAAAAATATGGTCTTGCTCAACCAACACCACATAAAAGGTCTGACTATGAAGTCTGAGAAATGGTTCTCGCTGTACACGGTGGATTGAAATGAGCGTGTTACATCTTGTCATATATTCTTAGTGCAGGATGTTTCTCTGGGAGATTTTATGGATCTGTCTTTGAAGTGGTGATGAACCATATCAAATGGTATTGGTTTGCCCTTGGTCTGTCATTCAGTTAATGATATATGTGGTTTGCATGCTCGGGCCGTCGCGTAGTATGTATGAAGTCATCGAGGCACGGATACACGAGGAAGCCGACAAAAAGGATGTTGCTACAAACCCAAGCATGTGACCTATGGAACTAAAAAGACATGAGGTTGTCATCAGATGCTGATGTGGTCCTGTTTGGATCACTCGTTTGAAGGCAATGCGATGAGAGGGCTTCGATCTCGAGCTGATGAAGAAAACGACACCTCTACAACTGAATAGCTGAATACAAGCGTCTAGTCCGTCATTCAATATTCAGCCGTTGTTAATTAAAGAATTTCCGCGTCTATAATCCGAATTGGAGCGATATGCAAGAGGTGGGAAAAATTTACGACGTCTGGCGACTAAAAAGCAACCATATGACTCTACAGGAACGACACCCAACATTCAGACCGAGAATTCGGTGGATTCTAGGATGTAGCCGTAGTATCTCAGCCGCGCCTCCATTGCGCCTGTTCATGTGGAGACAACGAAGTATCCACAAGGTCCCTAGCACTGGCTTAAGCGGAACAAGATACGCTAGCTCGAGAGCTGTGATGACAGATCAGCTCAAACGACTCATCTGATGTTAATGGATGAGCACCGTGGACGTCTGATGAAGTAAACGCCTCAACATGGGTAAAACTGCTAAATGCAAGAATACCCAGGAAAACTAACGTGTAGTTCCCGACGTCGTACGGCTTAAATTTCCCATCAAAACAATACACCTACATATATTTGTCGAGAGACATGTACAGAGGGCGGGCCTCGGGGACTAACAGTCCTCCAACAGAATATACTGGTAATAAATTGGAACGGTATGCAAATTGGAGCGATTTGATGCCGACGAGAGAGAAAGACCTAATTCATACACTAGTATTAGCACCAAATTAAAAGAAACATAAACATTGGCCAGTTTCCTGCAAGAGAGAATCAGTCAACAGTTTTCGTCACATCGTCACATTTAAGGGAGTAGAGGACGTTCATTTCCCTGCTCTTATGGGGCTACAACATGGTCATTTGTTGAATTTTTCAAAACAAGCTGAATTTCCTAACAAAAGTACCCAGACATCTTAAAATGGAATAAAAATCAACAAAAGACACAACGCAACCTTTTTATGCGTTTTACTGGTGGTTCGATAGTGTGATGGGACGGACCAAAAAATTTGCATTTTAAATTCAAAGGTTTGAGGGTGAAAAGTGCTCCATGGGTTGGAAATTATTCCTCCGGAATACCCCTAAATTAACTCTTATTCACTTTCAACAAAAAGAAAACTTCTGAATGGTTAATAAATGGAACTTCAATAATATTCTCCAAACCCACCCCGATTCTCCACCCCCACCCCTTCCCCAGTCGATGTATGAGAACCGAAATGAAGTGCCTGTCTATGTGGATGAAATTTGTGAGATTTAATCCGTTTCAACCATGAAGGAATGGGATCGATTTCATGAAACCTCACTTGACCTTTTCAAGGGCGACTTCACCAAGTGCACTTAAAAAAATTCTCAAGTTGTGTTCCACCAAACGTTTTTGGCCGCACTTGGTCAAGTGATGTTTGAAGTGACCTTCTCGGAATTCTTTGCGCGGTTAGGTAATAAATAGTTCCCCAGCATAATCAAGTGTATGCTCAAAATACTTGATGCGCCGGAGCCGGTCGGTAGAATTTCAGGTGACAAATCAACATGGCTGTGATAGTTTTGTATCTATGATATGAAGAACAATGCCCATACGTGCATTATGATGCACGGGCACATGAAAAAAAAACTTCGACACCATCTCCCTTCATATTGATAATTTCAAGTACGTTTTTATTTCAAGTGCGGTTGTCAAGGCAGGTTCGACCACACTTTGCGAGTTCAAGATAACTTTCACGAAAAGCAAAAGCTCAAGTCACAGGGAGGTTTTCAAATGCACTTGAACTTTCAAATGCGGAAATTGCTTCAAGTGAGGGTTCATGAAATCGGCCCTTGGACCCATCAGCGAGAATAGGACTTTCCTTGTCTTGGAGATGCTCCAATCCGCATTGGTTGATAGAGCTTGATATTTAGTCCGAATAAATATCAAATATTTTCTAGTTCTAGTTCTAGTTTCTTTTGGCAGTTCTTGAGTCCCAATTTCAAATGAGGATAGAGGTTTTACAGTTGGATGAATTCCGGTCAATTCTAGGATACCGTAGTGATGATTTTTGTTTACTATGAGAAGCAAGTTCATAAATCTTGTACAGATCAGTCGACAGGATAATTGAATGTGAGTACATGACAGAGACAGAGAGAGAGCGGGGTTTAATGTCGCGTTCAACAATATTTCAGCCATAAAGCGACGATCAAACAAAATTCTAACTAAAACAGGTCAACAACCCAGCAATCCAGAAGTAATCCACACCACACACCAAAAGGCATGCACATATATAAAAACATATGCAACAAACCGATTTCTTTCAAATAACCTAAAATACAGATTTCTTTTACCCGACTAAAAGATCTTCTAACGTAGCTTCTTGATAAAAATAATCTTAAAATCTATACAGTCGATCAGAAAATGTGAAACACCTTAGGGCTGGTTCCTTTTTTAGTAAATGTTCGTGAGTTAAACGGGTATGGCCGATTCTACATCGCCTGATCATGGCTTGATCGAAACGTTTCTGGCTACTCAGATTAATATATCCAACAGAAGTCTTATTATCCACAGCATCCCATAAAGATGAAACGACTTTCTCACATAAGCACAGATATGAGGTCTGAAATCGCTATATGGGATTCCAATAGGATCAACTTCATTATCTAAGGCTGTCTTAGCCATTCCATCAGCTTCAGTATTTCATTTGATACCAACGTGGCTAGGCAACCAACAAAACACAACATCAATCTGTTGATGAAATCTACGATCATTTAATTGTAGAATGTTCAAAATGGTAGGGTGAGTTCCACTCTCAATCGCTTTAAAGGCATGACAGTGAATCTGAGAATATGACCTATCTTCCTCCTATAGTAGACCCAACACCTCCTGAAGCTAACAATAAAGCTTTTGTTTCGGCAGTGAAAATAAAAAATTTATCTGGAAGTCGACAGGTTTTGTTTCGGAACTAAAGATACTAGCACACGCTACTCTTCCACCACGTTTAGAACCATCTCTGTAAATAGCTTGATGCGATCTGTGTTTTTCTCTCAATAGTCCACTACACGATATGTTGGAATGATCTACAAACAGTGAACCATCAATTGATTTATTCAAAACTGCAGCTGAGCTGTTGGTCTTGATACTAAACAGAATAGTAGACAACATACTACCTTGCGAGTCACCTTGATCTTGATTGAAATTGTGAGACATGGTTGAACCCAACCGAACTTGGAATTGTCTATCAAGACGAAATGGGTCTGGGTCGACATCGGGCCTTACAGACTAGTCTTTTGTGTTAAATGCCGTCATTTTCATCTGACGACGATACAGCTCACCAATCTCCAGTGTACGAGTTGTCACAGCGAAACAGCTCACCAATTACCAATATACGAGTTGTCAGAGCATTTCCATCATAGCTCTAGATTTGTATCTAATACCGCTTATGCCGGTGCTAGGGGCCGTGTGGTCATATCATCCAAGTTGCCACATGAACAGGTACAATAAAAGCATACCTGAGATACAACACATATCACGAATCGTTAGATTCTTAGTATGTGCTTTAGAATAGGTTAACCGGAAGACTATGCTATGAAGTCATGTGGCTCTGCCAGTATGTCGGCACCTCTTCCCACTTCCCTTATATGTGTTGTAATTTCGATTATTGACGCGGAATTCTTCTATGGACGACGGCTGAATATCGAATGTCGGATCTGACGCTTGCTATTTTGAATATATATATATATATATATATATATATATATATTGGAGCTCTAGTTAAACATTCAACTCGTAATTTTGAATTCTTTGCAAAATATTGTCTATTGCGGTGCAAGAAATAGTGATTCAAAGTTGAAAACATATTCCTCCTCCACCATCCTCCGCCGTTTCTCTTGCAAATAGTACCAGGTCACCAGAATAACTCAGATAAAAATAGCAGAACTCCAGAAACCCGAAGACGATTTAAAAATGGTAAGCTGCACTGAAAGAGACGAAAGTGACATTGTTTATGCCCCAGCCCACGTATATAAAATGGATAAACACAAGGATTACCGCAGATATAATTTTAACATTTATTCCTTTTAACGGGAATTACGTTTCCTTCGAAACTAAACCATCCAAACATAAATGATTGGAGAATTTACACCGTCCGAGATCCAATTTTCTAGAGTTTGAGTAATAGCACAACTCCTAAAGCCGCTATTATTTCCATACATTAATACCATGTAGAAAATAGGTAACATTTATATCCAATTATTTTTAGGAAAGTGTTATATTTTATAAGAAAGTGTCATGCTAAAAAAAAAATGAATATAAATGTTACCCATTTTTTAAGTGGCATATTATATATTTGTGGTTTATCGACTCTTTTCAGAGTACTGTGTTCTTGTCCGCGTGTTAACTTTGTTATTGGTATGATACATTGTTCTACAGTCGGCATGAGAGCCATCGGCTAATATTTATCCTTATAAAACCGACTTTAAATAAATATTTGATTGATCGATTATTGTTTGGATGTGTGCATAAATGGGGTGGAAAGGGTTTCGCAATATATGTACTTTTTGTTTCTCTTCATAGGCGGGACATGGAATTGTTTTATCAATATCCCCAGGCCGATAATCCAGCCCTTGCTCGAAGAGGCTTTTTTAAGGGAAGAATTATGACGTTGTTGTTCAATGGTAAATACTTTAGGTTCCGGAGAAAATTCTGTTTGTCGTCTGAGAAATTACCTCGGATAAAATTGTAGGTAGATACATTTGACTCGAGGACTAAGACATAACGGTTTTTAACAGAGTTAGACAAGCCCATATGGGGCGGGATAGATTTGTTGACGTTAGCAATAGATTTAGTCAATGAGGTTGGGTTGTGACTAGTACAAACAGGGCAAACAGACTTCTCATTTCCCAGTAGATACACATACAATTCATCCAGTGAGGTCGTTTTTCGACCTCCGAACAGGGTTATCTCCCATTACCCCAGATTATACACCCCATTTACCAAAAACAATATTTCACAAAATCTTACCAACCAAAAGTCATTTTGAATCTACTTGTGTTATACCAAGATATTTAATTTTCCGGATGTGAATGTGCGTGAGCATTTGATAGCGAACATATTTCATTGTTGATTTTTTCAAACAAACGATTGTTAGCTTTGACGTGGTGGTGGTGTTGTTGCTGTAAAGAGGTAAACATTTATTCGATAATTCACCTATTGTTTGTTGTTTGTATCAGCCCGAGTCTTCTGTATCAACCCGAGACCGATGACTAATTATATGATCTTATTCCACTTTCCCTAACAACATAATCACTTGCTATGGTGCTGTTACTGCATTGCTTTCGGTTTGATAAGGTGATCCAACTTGGCCAGATTTTTCACAATTTCAAAGCCCATCTCGACGAATTAGTAATAGTGTGGCCTAAACCTTGGCATGATTCGACGGCGAAAGACAGCGAAATCACTGAATACTTACACATACGCCAGTTTACGACACAATGACGGCGAAGGACAGCCATGTTGGTATAAGGTTTAACACATCCCTCGAGTCCATAACATCGAATTAATAAGCTTCATTGATACATGTTCAGTCCACATAGTTAGTCATTTGACTG
Source organism: Hanleya hanleyi (assembly GCA_036873755.1). Classification (NCBI taxonomy): domain Eukaryota; kingdom Metazoa; phylum Mollusca; class Polyplacophora; order Lepidopleurida; family Hanleyidae; genus Hanleya; species Hanleya hanleyi. The sequence continues at coordinate 23,476 of JAVTVY010052659.1, forward strand.
ACATGACTATACGAGATGCCGACTTACGCTTCTTAAATCGAGGCAGATAGTCATTGCTCAAAACTCGATTAAAGTATCCTGTATTCCAAGCTCGATATACAGTACAGCATTGAAAACAGTACTGAGTGTTAAGTCCGTGTATGACACTGCGCGTCCACTATTCATAAAAGTAGGTTAGTCGTAAAAGGAAGTTCTGTGTATATTTATTGAAACATGAACGAACAGTATTTATAGCGCGGTAAGTGGCGACACACAGTATATTAGCGAATGAACTATAGGAATATACAGAGGAATCAAGTATATTGTTCATCACACATTTTCCTCAATTATTTTGAACTGGGTTACCTACACAAAGACCGTGAGCCACAAAATTAAACCCTCCCCTCTATGAGAAATTTTGCAGACAATGTTTTTCTGAAGGCCTATCATATGCCACGTTGATAACCACTCTGGCCGTTGTGGCGTTTGTTACTTATGGCACTTTAAATACGCGCATCGTAGTATTAAAAACATTTCTGACAGCGGGGTATAGATAGAAAAACATCACGTGGATAGTTATAATACTTCAAACTGCCGCATATTTGGTATTTTAAAAAAGGTTATATGAATATATCAGATTTAAATGTTTGAGGCGATTATGACGTCATAATGTAAAACATTGATCAAAATGTCATTTTGATCCTCCTCTAAATGTGATAAATATCATAAATAATCACATTATTTTGCTCAGATCACCTGGAAATGTACTGTACAGGCATTTACTGATGATCGGAGATACTTTTTGTCTCCATGAAAATATATTTTAGAGGCTGTCAGCAAAATGTAATGTGGTCAAATTTTCAGGCACTAGAACAAAATTCTGTATTGAAATTATTGAAAACACAATGTGAATAAATTGGTGAGATATGTAATAGTTTCACAATGTGGTATTTTTGATAATTTTGGAAAGACCGTGTTATATACTTGCATTTCATATAAGTATACTAAATCTATAGCCACCAAAATATTCAATGACTCCAATGCTGTCAAGGAGTTTGACTGGAACTTATACACGTCAGAAGGCTATAGTTGTGATTGTGAATTGTCGAACTTTATCTATACGCCATGCAAACATATTGTGACTGGTGATCTTGATGTGGTGAGTGATAAGGATCTGAAATTACTCCTGATGAAAGGACCTAAATATAGAGAGCCAAGAAGAATAAATCTGAAGGCGGACCAGAAGATAGTCCTGTCTGCATTAGAACAGTACGTTATTGAGTGGTCTAAGCGAGAAAAAGTTGAACCTACGGTACTCGCTGATTGGCTGGACCTCACCAAGAGCAAGGTCGTTGAAACAATCCGCCACCGAAGTTCTCTTCCCCTAGCAAAACAAGTACTGAGAAACCTCAATTCGCAAGAAGTTCTAGCAAATCTCCAGAGTAAATTCGTCATAGTCCCAGCAGACAAAGCTCCGAATAATATAATATTCATATGTAAATATTACTATTACCAGGTGCTGGTTAAGAATTGAGTGTAGACATATCTTCATCAAATACGTCTACTTACTCCCAAACTGCATTTAATCTGGAAGATTTATTTAACAATCACAAACAGTTTCTCAGGAAAAGAGTATTTTTCTTCCAACCAATCATAACGACATACCAAAAATATACTGGACTCCCAAAATCATAAATCACCATACAAGCTAGATTCATAGCTGGTTCTAGAAGCTGCACCACCAAGAAACTGCTTTCAGCTGATAAGGGCCCTTCCAGGAGGTAAAGCATTTTGGGAAAGGTATTGCGCCACTATTTCTAAGAACTCTGGCATTGAATGTATGTGGATATTGAAAACTCAAAATGTCTTACGGAAGAACTTGATGCTAAAGGTCACATACCGTACAGACATGTATCCACATGGGATTTCTCGACTCTCTATACTACAATCCCTCATCAGGACCTTATTGACCGTATAAGTTCATTAATAGTATCTGTGTTCAAGAAAACTGATCGTAGATATATTAATGTTGGAAGCCATAAAACATTCTTTAGCTCGACTACATACAAGAGATACCATTCATGGGATGTTTCTTTGTTTATAGAGTTGCTTGAATTTCTCATTAAAAATATCTATGTGAAATTTGGCAACACAATATATCAAGCAGCATATAGGTATTCCAATGGGTACTAATTGTGCACCCCTGTTGGCCGACCTGTATCTGTTCTCTTATGAATATGACTATATGCAGGCGCTTTCAAAGCGATCCATTCAAAGCCCGTTCCTTCTCATTCACCAAACGCTATATAGACGATCTTCTCGCTGTGGATAATCGCTATATAAATGACGCAGTGAAGGATATATATCCACCTTCACTGGATTTGAAAGAAACTACAGATAGCCCTACATGCACATCTTATTTAGATCTTTATCTCTATAAAAATGAAGCGGGCATTCTCTCTCGTCGACTTTATGACAAAAGAGATGATTACAATTTCGACATCGTAAACTATCCCTTTCTGGATAGTAATATTCCAGTGGGACCTGCATATGGCGTATACATATCTCGCTTGGTAGCATTTGCTAGATCCTGTGTTAGATGTGATGATTTTAATCAACGTCACAAAACATTGTTGCAGAAACTTATAAAACAGGGCTATTCCACCAAGCGCCTCCACTCCAAGTTTCTCAAATTTGGCGATACATATCGCATGCTGATAGCAAAATACGAACGTAGCGTGCAAGATCTATGGCGCTACGTTTCGTAACTTGTGTCTAATTCCGCTTAACCCGGGGCTAGGGGCCGTATGAACCCATGTACTTGAAGATCCTCATGGTACTCATATGAACAGGCACAATCAAAGCGTGACTGAGATACATCATTCTTTAGATGACGACCGTACATCGAATATTATGGATTAAGAATACTGATCAGCCATACGGATTGATATTTTTGGAACATCATGATGTCTTGCCGGCATCATTGAAAACTGTTGACCGCTTCTCTCTTGCAGGAAACAAGCCTATGTTTATGTATACTATGATTGTCTTTTTGAATTTGGTGCTAATACTGTTATATGGAATATGGAATAGGTCTTTGAGTTGAGTTTGAGTTTTTTTTATTTCACCAATCGTTTCAAATAATACATTGTATTTAAACAAATATATAACATACTGTATAATAAAATGAAGATTGCACAAATACATGAAATTGGCGGGAAGAAAACCCCAAGGGGTTTGAATTATCCCAAATGAATAAACAGAGCATTATTTATAGCGGAATATGTAGCGTTATAAGATAATGTAGTAAGGGTGTTGGACACTTAGGGAAGGAGGGTGACAAGAAAACTCAAAAAATGAACATAAAACCCTGTGTGATTGCTTGCCCGTATAGAGATAACGGTGTTACTAATATTTGCCGAGAATATAGATTTTCGTTTGGGACTTGAAAAGAGAAATAGGAATACAATTTTGTAAATTAGAGGGGAGTTTGTTCCATTCACGAGGGGCTTTGATTTTTAGAGTGTAGAACGATAAATCGGTACGGTAAAATGGCCTATAGAGGCCCCTAAGTTGACCTCTAGTTGGGTATGTGTGAATATTGACTAATTTCGTAAAGTAATTCTGAAACTTGGGGGGTAGTACGAAAGGATGGTGGACAAATTTATGACAGAATTGCAGCGTGAGGAATAGATTAAGGTCAACTAGA
>JAVTVY010052660.1:0-27569 GCA_036873755.1 Hanleya hanleyi
CCTTTGCCCTACGGGCTATAGGGTACAGAGTGTACTACACATGCGCCTCCAGAACCCTCTAGACCTGGTTAAATTTACATACACCCACTAACCCACCCCTTCTCTCTTGGCAGGCCCCGATCCACCGAGGACCGATATTAGCCCCTCTAGACCGGGTTGATAAGCGTTTGAGCTGATCCGTCATTTCAGCTCCCTAGAGCTAGCGCATCTAATTCCGCTTAAGACGGTGCTAGCGGCCGTGTGGATATACCATAGTCTCCACATTAACAGCTGCAATAAAGCGCGGAAGAGATACTAAGGCTACGTCCGAGATTCTTTCGTAATCTCGGATCTGAATTCCTTCCTGAAGAGTCATATGGTTGCTTTTTAGTCGTCAGACGTCGCCAATTTTTCCCACCTCTTGCATATCGCTCCAATTTTCCCAATTTTAGGGTGTAAAGTCCGGATTTTATATGTTCAAACCCAATCCTAATTTTACATGCACCTGCACATGACATGATCTCTCCAGAGGAGCGCTTCACTTTGACACCTCCCACCACCCATTTGGACCAATAGTGGCCCACCTCGACCCCAAAACGTCCATTCCCATGCCCGGTTTTACTGAGCAAGTGCAAAATGACGTCGGTTCTGCGTCAAGTCATCCCGTCAGATGCTCCCTCACGAGTGCTTCACACTGATACCTCACTCGACGCAATCGGACAATTATGGACTCATCTAGACTCCAAAATGTCTCCCACGGGCTTGTCTATGTATCACGCATGCGCAATTCACACTTTTCAACAAATTTCAGCCAATGGCTTCGAGGCCCCTATCATCGTGTTCTACGTGGTTAGACAAAAAAAAATGCCACACTCCATACCGCAAAAGGCCATGTGTGGGTTCCCCATTGGGCAAATTCGCAAATGTTCGAATCAGTGAAGATCACCCGGAGTTCGGCCTACAGAGGTTTCGCCTAGTCCGAATTGTCTTCCTTGCCTCCAGATGGCAGCACGATCGATCCGAAAAGAAAGGGGAATTCCCACAGCAGCGCCGCAATTTTGTTTGTTTATTTTTTTTGCGCAGACATACTGGACACGACACGGTCGTCCCTGTGGTCGCACTAACCATAGACTCGTAATAACATCGTACAACACCTATAGGTTATATTTATTACTATAAGTCTTAATTCCCATGTATTCATGTATTTTTTTCGTGCCAAAACGGTTTTGGGGATTTTCCTTCTCTCGCTGTATGGCTATGTGGAGAAACTGAGGGTTTCCCATTTGCCATTTTTGCTGGGCATAGTCCCGGAAATATTGTCGGGGACCATGTTTGATGACGTGCATTCCGGGAGATTAACATTGTCACTGGGTTATCTTGGCTTCGATTACCTACCGGGCATTTCCGGAGATGACCGGACATTGCCGAAGATGACCGGACATTGCCGGACATTCCCGGAGATTCTGCCGACCACACGCGTAGTTGAAGTCTCGGGATTACTTTCTCTCCGCGGAGGCTTCTTCCCGGAAGTGACCAAATCACCGCCACCGCATCATCGCGGAAGAATACATCCGCAGGAGTCATTTCTGGTCACGTGACCAAAAGTGCCGGAACTATAGTGACCTTGACCTTTGTGACCTCCCCGTGACCTCAATATTCAAATTTTTGAGGTCGATACTAATTCAAATGCTCTTATATTACTACTAAGCCCCTAGCAAATTTAGTGTCGATATAGCATATTCCATAATATTCTACAGTTTTGATTGCGGATAATGTATACCTAGAGTTTCATGAACTATATCGCCATTTCAATTTTTTGCAACTGCGCAGAGTCTGTGTAGATTTTCTACCAGATCCGATAACATTGGAGAGATAGGACGAGAGTTAGAGAACAGTTGATATTTTGTGCAACTGTACGTAAAATCGCCAAAATATCCTTTAACATCTACATCTACAATAACATCTACATGTATGTTGAAGTTGGCAACCGCCATCCCCCATAATGCAGACCTGTATTCTCCGTACTCTCTGTACCAACCGTTTAATATAACAGCCAATGAACGGGCGGCCTTATAGCGTGCTTCGTCGGACTTTGAAGTGGAAATACGCTGTAGAACGATATCTTTGATGTGCTCACTGAATGGACACGTAGGCATCTCTCTAGTCAAAACAATGATGGCTGCTCACAACTAGAGTTCAAAGGGGATGAAATATACGACAAATCGCTGGTTTCTAATTTTTTCAAATTTGGGCATATTTGGAAAGGTCATGAGGTCATGAAGTCTGTTCGTAATTATATTAATAACCGACTGATCTTAGTCCTGAGGAAGTCGTCTTCTGTCATGGCTCGAATTTGTCAGACGATCCATGACTAGGGATGATGACCACAGCATGTAAATATATATGTGTGCTAACTGTGACCTCTTCTGACAAACCTATATCTGTTCTCTTTTGAATACGCCTATACGCAGAAATCATTTTCACTGAACCCTATGGAATATTCTTGCGTGTGTAGTAGTGTTACGGAAAATTGGCGTAATAGCGCCTCACTGCGCATGCGCGAGATGGGGCGTGACCTTGGGGGCATGTATTTCTCCGCGGTGATGCGGTCTGGCGGTGATGCGGTCTGCCTCCGCGGACCGAAAGTAGTCCCAAAACCGTGGGTTTTCGTGGAAGTGTTCGGCAATCTGTAGGGACCGCTAGTGGACCGATTGGGTCGAGTGAGGTATCAAAGTGAAGCATTCGTGAAGGGGCATCTGATGGGATGGGTGTGGAGTTGAAATATCGGCATTCTGCGCATGCGCGGTGGCCAAAGGGTATGGAAATAGACGTTTTGGAGCTAGGGGAGTCGCTAATGAGCCGATGGGGTCATATGAGGTATCCATGTGAAGCATTCATGAAGGGGCATCTGACTGGACTAGTGGCTCGAGCGTTGTCACCATTCTACGCATGCGCAGACAGGGAATTGTGGGAAAAGGGTATGGAAATAGACGTTTTGGGATCTAGGGGAGCCCCTAATGGGCCGATGGAGTTGTACGAGGTATCAATGTGAAGCCTATGTGAGGGGGCATGTTACTGGACTAGTGGCTCGAGCGTTGTCACCATTCTACGCATGAGCAGGCAGGGAATTGTGGGAAAAGTGTATGGAAATAGACGTTTTGGGATGTAGGTGAGCCACGAGTGGGCCGATTGGATCGAGTGAGGTATCAATGTGAAGCATTCGTGAAGGGGCATCTGATGGGCTGGGTGTGGGATTGAAATATCGGTATTCTGCGCATGCGCGGTGGCCAAAGGGTATGGAAATAGACGTTTTGGGATCTAGGGGAGTCCCTAATGGTCCAATGGAGTTGTATGAGGTATCAATGTGAAGCCTATGTGAGGAGGCATCTTACTGGACTAGTGGCTCGGCCGTTGTCACCATTCTGCGCATGCGCAAGCAGGAATTGTGGGAAAAGGGTGTGGAAATAGACATTTTGGGGTCTAGGTGAGCCCCTAATGATCCTATGGTGTCGCACGAGGTCTTATTTTGAAGCTCTCGTGAGGGAGCATCCGCCTGGACTAGTGTGTCGTTCGTGTTCAACATTCTGCGCATGCGCAGACAGGGAATTGTGGGAAAAGGGTATGGAAGTAGACGTTTTGGGGTCTAGGTAGGCCCCTAATGGTCTGATGGGGTCGAGTGAGGTATCGTGAAAGAGCATCCGACTGGGTGGATGTGACGTAAAACTGACGTCATTCTGCACATGCGCAATATACTAAATATATGGAAATAGACATTTTGGCGACGACATGGGTCACCATGGGTCCGATGGAGTCGTCTGATGTCTTATTTTGAAGTTCGCGTTGAGGAGCATCCGACTGTGCTAATGGTTCGTCCGTGTTCAAGAGTCTGCGCATGCGTAGTCTGGCCGTAATATAGAAAGCAGGCACTTTGGGGGTGCGTGGGAGTGTGTTTGACCCACCACTAGGGGTGCATGGTTGTGGTTGGGTGGGTTTGTGACGTCACTTCCGGGTTTCACTAAAACTACCTCCGAACCCAGAAGAGTTCCAATTTTCCCGTAGACGTCCGTATGTTCAACCTCCGGGTTTTTTCCCGCCCCGGCCCGGCTCGGCAGGCCCCGGCCGCAGCGCGCGCGCGCGGGGATGATCTGATGCTGCAGCGCGCGCGCTCGTCATTAGCGGCAGTGCGTGGATGCATGTCGGGTCAAAAGGTCAAAGGTCACATCCAGGTCAAACGTTCTCCCTTTCGGCAAGGTTCGGAGGGGACAATGTTGCGGTATCGATATATACAGAGCTTGAACCCCCAAAAAGGGGATTGTAAATGCACCTGGGAAGGATGGGCAGTTCCATTTGGACCAATCAGCGGTCGAGTTAAAGAGCCAATCAGCGGTCGAGAAAAAGAACCAATCAGCGGTCGAACAATCAGCCAATCCAATTGGGGTACTCACGGTGTGCTTTCGCCTACGTCCGCGCCTACATCCGGGTTCTCGTACACCCGGGTAATGTTTTCTGGACACGGATGGGTTAGCTTTGGCTCAATTCTAGGCCACTGATTGGCTAATACGGTGTTCAAAACCAGTTTCATGCATTATGTTCATATAACTTATAGTAATAAACTTAATCTATACGTGTTGGACGAGTCTTCACTCACCGTCTTCCTTTACACGCACCTCAATGAAATTGCCGCTCCAAACCTAGACCAAAACACGTACTTGGTCTGTGGGCTGATTTCATTGGCTCTCTATTTTACTATAGTGCTCTTGCATTCGACATTGATGGGTTACATTTTGGCTCCATCCTACACCACTGATTTCAGTTTGACTGAATCTCCGCATTGGGCATTTATCATTATGAATAAAACACACAAGACAGGGTTTTTTGGTGAGATCTCATTTTGTTTTTTATTCAGTAACAACAACAACGTGAGAACAAGCACGTGAAAACTAAAGCCCAGAACAGGGGGCTTGTACATTGAAAGAACTGAAGCCCAGAACAGGGGGCTTGTAAACTTAAGCCCAGAACAGGGGGCTTGTAAACTTAAGCCCAGAACGGGGCTTGTACATTGAAATGATGGGCGGCCCAGTCATATACGAGTACATCGCGGTCCTCGGCCTTGGGGTACTCGTCAAACATCTGTACGATGGTAGATAAGGGTCTTCCCGGCATCGATGGTACAGGTAAAACAAGCAATATTGTCCGCACACGCTACTGGTCAGGCTTTGCAACGTTTGACTGTTCCAACACCACGTCTCTGTGCCTTGATCCATGAAGTCTGTTAAATCGGGATGGAGGGGTGGCAGGCCGTACGGGTCAAAGTATTCGCCCTGCTGTCCTGTCAAGTACACGGCCACCCAATGTTCACCGGGCCGATCCATCGGGTCCATGTTGAGAACGTAAGCAGCAGGATACATACGGTCTAATGGGAACACATCTCGGCCGAACACCCCTTGAAACATCATACGTGTCTCTGGGTCATTCTCCAGCACGGTGGTTATCTGGTCTGTATCCATGTTAGGTGGAGAAGTCACACAGGACGCTGCGCGCCTTGTCCACTTGAATGATGTTGTCAAACTCGGCGTAGCAGATCACATTGACGGTGCTCCGGAGGGCTCGTTGAAAGTGGATTTCCAACCGTAAATTGCCTTGCTTGGCCAGGGCCAGCTGATGGTCGTTCTCAAAGGTGGGGGTCAGATCGAAACAGAACAACGTGTATCCGTTCCCGTAGTCCTCCCGACTGATGAAATTCCCTTCGTCCTGGTTGATTTGACCGGTGGCTGTAAACAGGTTCTGATAGGCTCGAATGAAATTCGCGCGCCCAAAGTTCGGTGTTAAGGCCGTGGCTGGCACCTGTTGTCCATCCACATGCAGGGCCACAAAATTGATGCCGAAATGTTTAAAGTCAAACGGGGTCTCTGGGTAGGCTCCACTGAAACTGGTATTTTCCACACAGGCCAGGATCAATCGCTTGGGTAGTTCCCCCAGGAACAGGTTTTCTTTGTTGGCGCCCATATTTCCAGCAGGCACAGAGAACACTTTGGTTTGTACACGTCGGATAGGGTACTGGGCTGGTTTTGTTTCCGAGGCTTTCATGTGTCCCAATTGAACGGCTGGATTCGGTTTCACTTTTCGGACATACAGGACTGCGTCTTCGATGACAATCTTATAGTCAGCTGCATGCCCGTCTACGTTAGTGGCCATCAAGGCGAAGGTCGGAGGCACCCGTATCAGTCGGATTTTGATGGGGATCTTGTTCAAGAGGTACCGGTCTTGCATGAACATGTCTGCGTGCAGTCGACCTATGAGATCCACCGCGACGCCGTTCGCGGTCAAAGCCTTCCGTTTGCTATATCCCGTATTGTCGTTCTCTGCGCCCATGTGCTCGGCTTTGTCCTGGTAGAATAAAGCGGCTGTCAGTTGAGATTTTTTAGCCTCTCGCCCATGCGACAACAGCGTCTCGATGTAGGCTCGATAGGGTACGTGTTGGTCGAGTCACTGATGAGTTTGTCGCTGAGAAATATATCCACCTGTTGAAACATCGAGTGCAGCCAGAGATTCGTTGGGCCCACCGTTGCTTGGTCGGCGATTCTGGTGCCATCTCCATTGACGATCTTGGCTTTCACATACAAGTATGTATGGGCTAAATCCACATAGGCCGTATCCGCATTACTGATGGTGAACTCGATGGGCCCTGTTGTGTTGATGCTGGACAGCGGGAGATGCTCCACCCATAATCCTTGTTCGGCACTGGTCTGTGTGGGCGGGACGGTCCACAAATCAAATTCACTGTTGGTGGAAGGGCTGGACTCGGCGTGGATCAAGGACATGTTTAAGAAAAGATATCCCGGGTCTTCGATGTGCGTCGTCGCTGGGTCGGTCGTCGACTGGTGCGTGGTCTCGGTGGGGCAGGTCTTTTATTCCCTACGGTGCGTTGTGCTTTGGCCACCAAGACGCCTCCCGCTTCTTTGGCCCGCCGTTTCAAGACTTCTTTGGGTGCCGGACCCCTCACCGGCCACTTGCAGTCCACTGCGTACCGCTTGTTTGCCGATTGCTTTCACCCCACGCGTCACCAAGGGCTGGAACGTTTTGACGATGCTGCCGAGTATGTTCCCCAGTCCATGTCCACGTTGCATGCGTGCACCACTAAAAACCGGAAAGCCACCCCCGGCCTGTTGGGCATAATAGTCCATATAGCTGCGTACATCGCACTCGTAAGGCACCTTCATTATACAAAGTGGGGAGCACGTGCTTGTCGAAAATGAAGTGTCACCACCACTTTCCCGCGTTCGAATGCCACCGGTCGTCCCGTGTCATCTCTTATATCCACCGTGATCGTGTTGATGTGGGTTTGTCGTACGGGCAGGCAGAGCATATGGGTGAAACTGTGGGTGACTTGATCTCCATACAACTTTTTAATGGGGACCACCCGTAACAGAGGTGTGTTGATATCGCCCACGATGTGGTTGTCCACCACGTCCGAGTAGACGTAGAGTCCGTACATACCCGACTTCATATCCATCGGGATCTCGCCTTGGTGGGCGGTGGGACCAGCGAACGTCCGTAGATCGAAACCCAGCATTTGCTGTAGGATAGGACTCAGTACGACACTCGCGTTGGCGGTGACGATAAGCTCTGCCTTGTCGTTGTGTGCGTTGTAATCGAAGTTCACGTGATTCTTGAAGGGATAGGCTTTGATGGGTTTTGAAGTATTCGTGACCTCCCGTAGAGCCTTATAATGCAACAGTCTTGACAGCCACCCATGAACTCCTTGGGAGTATCGTATTGGCCTTCGGGGAGGGTGAGTCGGGTGTCTTTTCCTTCGTAGGTCACCTCGTACCACACTTCATTGGCTCGCACGTTGTACCACGAGTAAGGGTATTGGATATCCACGAGGCCACATTCCCATCGTCCAGGTAAATGCAACGGTTGCGGTAACTGGGTCACGTACTTGGCCACGGTGTTGTCAGGAAACACATCCAGCGAACTGTTACTGGGTAGGGTGAGGTAAAACATGGCGACTGAGCTGTCCTGCTGCTGCTGTTGGTTTTAATAGGTGTTCCAGGCCTTGGGCGGTTGTGTCCGGCGTCGTGTTCGTCGCGTTGACTTGCTACGTGTCACGGCTCTGGAGATGTGGGGTGTCCTGATCAAGGGTGGTTTTTTAAAGGTTTGAAAAGAAGGTGCCCGTTGTGGTGGTGGAGTTTTGGGGGGTGACTCCGGTTCCCATTCGGATTCCCAAGAAGGTAGTGGGCCACTCGGCAATTGCTGGGTTCGCTGCATAAAGGCCCAGCGGTGGGGGTTCCCCATCAATTCCTGTGGTACATGCATGTCTTTCAAGCCTTGAGCAAAGACCTCCCATCCTCGAGGATCCGTGTGCGATCTGCGTTTACGCATCAGGTCATTCACTAAATCCGTCATGTGGGTCCGGGGACCACCTGATTCTGTACCAGTAGTTCGCCTTTATCATTCCAAGTCATGTTAGGATTCTGTTTCATCCGTTGTAATGCCAGGCCAGCTTGTTTCTTGAACGATGCAGGTACACTCTTCAGCACTTCGTCTTCCACCCACTGTGGGGCTGTGGGGGCTACCCCTGGTAATGGCGGCTGTTGGAGCGGTGCTGAGGTCGGCGGTGTGTCACGTGGTGGTGGTGGTGGTGGTGGGGTAGAGAGGGTTTTGTATTGGTCCATGAACGTCATGTACCGTTGAAGCGTCTCATTGTACCGTTGTACTTTCTCACTGTCGCTTAACCCCGGTCTCTGTAAGATCTGTTGCATCTCTCCATCGAGGGTGTTTATGGTCTTCACCGTAGGTGGGACAGGGTAGGGCGATTGGAGGTTTTGAAGGAACCGTGGTTCGACGAGGACCATTTTTGTCGTGTGGTTCATTGTCGGCCGAAGAGTCCATCCAATACTGGACCCAACACGGAAGCGGCCAACGGTGCTAAGATGGCCGCCTTTCTGTAACGCCTTTTTCTTTTGTGTTTGTGGGACCCGGTTCTGGACTAGGGTTCGGAGACCTGTCTTATGCTTGGCCAACTTGGTCTTCTGAGCCGGAGTCAGTGGTACGTTGCCTTTTAACAGGTTGTACCCGATCTCGCACAGACAGCGTACAATGTCAGGGTTCGCACCGCGTACAATGGTACAACTCGGGTGGGGCCGTCTTCAATACACGGAGCGTGGGAGCGTGCTTCCGTACTCGCGCAAACATCATGTACAACTAATGCTAGAACCCACAACTCTGCTCTTTTTATCTACTTCAGAGAACAGAGACAAAGTCAACCCTGCTGTGGTATTCATTCTTTTTATTATCCCCATCATCAAACACACACTCCAGCTGGGGGCGCCACTGTGGATGTGTTTACATTATTTTTGTATGTACACGTGGTGGGTCTCTCCGGGAAAGATGCCGGTCCGTAGTCGAAGGTGGTCGGGGGTGGCTTGCTTGAGGTCGAAGAGCATACACCCGTGCTGAGGGGTTGTGGCATCTTTAAAGGCTTCCAACGCAAACGGTGTGCGGCCGGGATATATCTGTCTCGCCAGGTGCAGCAGTTGAGTGGTATCTCTCGGGTTTTTGAAGACCACCAGGTAGTGGGCATTTAAGCTGATGTTCCGATGTTCTTTGTTTTTACTGAACAGATTCTGCACAATGTAGATGATGTTGAGCCGTCGATGGTGGCTGCCTTTGGTAAAGAGTTGGGTGACGCGCGCATCCGTCTCCGCCATGAGATCATCCAGAACCACCAAGGTGTCCGGTTCCAAATCGGCCAGGTTGGGTAGGCCTTCCACGAACGTGATGTGGGGCATTGCTGCATACGCTTCCTGCCATTCTCCATAACACCACACGACTCGGGCAATGGGTGGGGTGATCATGCTGTCAGCGTGTTGAAGGAGCTTCCGGACGAAGTGCGTTTTGGCGGAGCCCGTCGGTCCTGCGATGAGACACGTGAAGGGATGCTGCCACCGAGGGTCCATGGTTCGACGTGTATCCGTTGTCGTGGTAACCCGCTCTTGTAAATTTCGTACGAGTGAACTGGAGTGGTGGTGGTGGGTACAACGTCGGTCGTCGTTGTCTGTTCACTGTCAGGGATGATGATGGGGGTGGGTACAACGTCGGTCGTCGTTGTCGGTTCACTGTGAGGAATGAAATCCGGTGGGTTTTCAGACGTACTGGGTATACTTGGTGTAGGTGTGGATCTTGGTGTGGAGCTCGTTGTGGCTTGTACACGGGGTGTGGTGGTGGTGACTGGGCTCGATACGGGGTTGACTGGTGCTATCTGTAGACCGGTTTCACTGGTGGCTGGTGTTCTCAGTTGGTTAAGTAACGTGCTGACATAGGCTACGTCGTAAAACACACCTCCGTACAACATACTCAGCAGGGTTAGCAGTATCACCAGAAAGCGCACTTGCGCTTTGCGCGTTTTGGGAGACCCTGTTTTCAGAGGCAGCTGCTGTTTGTCCATAGCACTGTGGTTGGACGTGGAATGAAGGATGACGGCAGTGGTGTCTGGCTTTATAGTCGTTTCACCTGGTTGGCAGCGACCCAGGAATTGAAGGAACTGGGCCAGCCTTGCCATTTGACGAAATGAAACAGTTTGCCACGTCGACGTTCCGTTTTCAAAATCTGCTCCACCGTGTAGTAGTCTTGCTGTTTTTACGACAGGCTGTAATTCCATCTCGTAAAACGTCCCTAGCAACGGTTCCCCTTGAAGATCTTCCAGTTCATAGACTCGCTGCTGTTGGGGTAGGCGCCGTTTAATCAGGAAGTGCTCATCGCTCCAGTTGGGCAAGTAACTTTTCTCGAACTTGCCCTTGACTTTACTGATCCGTACAGGGTCCCCGACCTTGTACACCGCCTTCGGCGTTCGCTGCGATGGCCTGGGGTACAAGACACGCCGGACTTGGGCTTCATTGCGTTGGGTCACGGTAATGGGGGCTCTCTCTATACTTCGATGATAGGCTCGATTGTAACCCCTCACCAGTTTCGGGAGAACATCGATGTACCGCCTTGTATTCTTATAGGTGAAATATTTATACATGCGGCCTTTGAATGTCCTGTTGAACCTCTCCACCACGGAAGCCTTGGTCTCGTTGTACGTATGGAAGAAAAACACCTTCTGTTTCTTGAGAAAGGCTTGGAACGGTCTGTTGAGGAATTCCGTGCCTTCGTCGGTTTGCAAATACAAAGGTTTGCGCCCGGTCTTGAAGATATCTTTGAACGCCGCTATGAGATTCGCCCCCGTTTTCGTCCGAATGGGTACCACCCACGCATACTTGGATAGGATATCGATGCACGTCAAGATATACCGATTCCCATCGTTGTGTTTGGCAAAGGCGCTCATATCGACCAAATCCGCTTGCCACTGGGCATCTATTCCTCCCACGATGACCCGGTTCCGTAGAAAATGGCGACGGACAGCTCGATGTAAGGTATAGGTGTCTTGTTTTCTTAACCAATCTCGGACTTGGGCACGTTGTATCCCCTGAGGTTTGGCCGCTCGATAGAGAGCCGACAATGCATTATAGGCCGCCGGACTGTCGGGACTGTAGTATAAGTTATCCAACACCTTCTCCCAGCGCTTCATGGTGACAAATGATGATGGACCCTGGCTCTATCGTTTATTTATAACGGGTATATCTTGGGCCGGAGTTTCTTTCTGATTTTCTTCGTTGGCTTCCACAGTGTCCATGGTAAATGACCAGTCCAACTCGTCTGATGACCGCTTGATAAGCACTTGATCCACATCTACCACGGCATCTTCCAATGCAGACCATAGATCAGGGTGAAGGGTAAAATGCACTGTACCCCCATCTAGCCGAGCCAATTGAGCAAAGAAAGGGCCGCGTCGGATGTACACATCGTGACACAAGTGGATGAGGTCGCCGTCCAGTTCACCAGACAACACCCGTTTGAATTTGGTCCAGCCCTCCCGGGACAGACGAATGTGAGCCGGGCACGGTTGTGTAGGGTCCGCATCACAGATGTCTCCCACCTCCTCCATGATATCGACCTTATCCGCATACACGTGCAGGAAAACCTCGGGGTTAAGCTGAGATACGCCAGTATTATATGCTCCGTCATGGTCAGTACGTGAATGGTACCAGATTTGACTGTCTCTCGTATTTATAGGGAGAACCCCGTGAGATCAAAGGATCAGGTGGTCATGTCACTGGGCTGACTGAGTCTAGCCGGGTAATCAATGGCATCGTCGTCAGGTTCATGGCTAGACATTTGTTCATTGGGTTCTGCCGCTGCTTCTCTCAGGGCACGAGCCCACTCCAACTCGTCTGATGACCGTTCGTCCGGTGTAAACAGCTGGTCCACGATAGGCACCACTTTCTCGAAGGCTGTCCACAGATCGGGGTCTAGGGTGAAGCTTCGCGTAGGGTCTTGGTAGCGGCCCAGGCGTGGGAAGAAGGGTCCACGGTATACGTAGATGGCATTGTCTATGTGGATGAGGTGTCCATCGAGCTCGCCGCTCAACACCCGTTTAAATTTGGTCCAGCCGTCACGGTGTAGCGTAACCGTATTCGATACGGTCTCAGCGGGCGACCAGCAAACATCTCCACGGTCTTCCACGAGGGTGACTTTATCTTCATAGACGTGTAACCCCACCCGGGGTGTAAGGGGAAGGATGGCTCGTAGGACGGGTGACATGCTTGCTCCAATGACGATCGTTGAATGACACACACTCTGTCTGACCCTCGTATTTATAGTCAGGTCCCACTGTCAATACCACAGCGCCAGGGTCAATAGGGCACAGACTAGTGTGAGGCCAACCAACCGGCGCTGGTTCCGGCGTGAGCGCTCGTGGTCCATAGCCCGAGCATCAAGGATGGCTGTCATAGTCCAGTAGTGGTGAGTGATGGCACACCTCTCCATCGAGTGCACTCTGTCGAGGACCGCTTCTGTGAACTCGTTCAGGATCTGGCGTCGCCCCTCGTTGTCGTCGCCATCTGCAAACATGGACCGGACCACTGCTCGGTAACCCGTGAGTGAATTAACCACGGTGGCATGCTGTAAAATGCGAGTCGCATTGGGCTGGATCTCCGTCATGGTTCTGCAACCGTAGAAATGAAGGTGTAGGATCCAGACAGACGTGTTTTATAGACCATGTCACACATGCGCGCCTAGACGTCGGGTGTAGTCCGTGATACGTACATATTCTGATGGCTTAGTCCAAAAAAGAGAGCAACAACAACACAGATTACAGATCAATCCTTTTATAAAAGAGAGCAACAACAACACAGATTACAGATCAATCCTTTTATTATGCGTGAACAATGGCGGTGTATCCGCCATTATCCGCCATTGGGCACTTCACGTCTGCGCCTGCATTGGGGTATATGAGGGTCTTCATGCGCGCGCGCGCGCAATGCCGCTCAGTCGTACACCAGTACACCAGTCTCGATCCTCGACTTGGGGATAGTTGAACTGAGTGTGCTAAAAATAGATCACCAGCTAGCGTGCTACAAAAGGGAAGCGGCCTTGCCGTTTCATCAGACACTCTGTCAACCACCAAGATGTTCACTTGCACAACTTGCCAGAAGCAGTTTACTCGTCTAGATAATTTACGACGCCACGAGGCCTCCACCCACAACGATGCACGGTATACTTGTATTACAAGCGTCTAGTCCGTCATTCATAATCCAGCCGTCGTCCATTAGAGAATATCCGCGTCCATAATCCAAAGACCTATTCCATTTTCCATATAACAGTATTAGCACCAAATTCAAAAAGACAATCATAGTATACATAAACATAGGCTTGTTTCCTGCAAGAGAGAAGCGGTCAACAGTTTTCAATGATGCCGGCAAGACATCATGATGTTCCAAATATATCAAATCCGCATCGCTGATCAGTATTCCTAATCCATAATATTCGTTATAGAGTCGTCATCTAAAAATGATGTATCTCAGTCACGCTTTGATTGTGACTGTTCATATGAGTACCATGAGGATCTTGAAGTACATGGGTTCATACGGCCCCTAACCCCGGGTTAAGCGGAATTAGACACAAGTTACGAAACGTAGCGCCATAGATCTTGCACGCTACGTTCGTATTTTGCTATCAGCATGCGATATGTATCGCCAAATTTGAGAAACTTTGAGTGGAGGCGCTTGGTGGAATAGCCCTGTTTTATAAGTTTCTGCAACAATGTTTTGTGACGTTGATTAAAATCATCACATTTAACACAGGATCTAGCAAATGCTACTAAGCGAGATATGTATACGCCAT
Source organism: Hanleya hanleyi (assembly GCA_036873755.1). Taxonomy (NCBI): domain Eukaryota; kingdom Metazoa; phylum Mollusca; class Polyplacophora; order Lepidopleurida; family Hanleyidae; genus Hanleya; species Hanleya hanleyi. The sequence goes on from JAVTVY010052660.1 coordinate 14,206, forward strand.
ATGCAGGTCCCACTGGAATATTACTATCCAGAAAGGGATAGTTTACGATGTCGAAATTGTAATCATCTCTTTTGTCATAAAGTCGACCAGAGAGAATGCCCGCTTCATTTTTATAGAGATAGAGATCTAAATAAGATGTGCCTGTAGGGCTATCTGTAGTTTCCTTCAAATCCAGTGAAGGTGGATATATATCTTTCACTGCGTCATTTATATAGCGATTATCCACAGCGAGAAGATCGTCTATATAGCGTTTGGTGAATGAGAAGGAACGGGCTTTGAATGGATCGGTTTTTGAAAGCGCCTGCATATAGTCATATTCATAGAGAACAGATACAGGTCAGCCAACAGGGGTGCACAATTAGTACCCATTGAAATACCTATATACTGCTGATATATTGTGTTGCCAAATTTCACATAGATATTTTTAATGAGAAATTCAAGCAACTCTATAAACAAAGAAACATCCCATGAATGATATCTCTTGCATGTAGTCGAGCTAAAGAATGCTTTATGGCTTCCGACATTAATATATCTACGATCAGTTTTCATGAACACAGATACTATTAATGAACTTATACGGTCAATAAGGTCCTGATGAGGGATTGTAGTATAGAGTCGAGAAATCCCATGTGGATACATGTCTGTACGGTATGTGACCTTTAGCATCAAGTTCTTCCGTAAGACATTTTGAGTTTTCAATATCCACATACATTCAACGCCAGAGTTCTTGAAAATAGTGGCGCAATACCTTTCCCAAAATGCTTTTACCTCCTGAAGGGCCCTCGTCAATAGGGTTGAAAGAGGCTTGGTGGTGCAGCTTCTAGAACCAGCTATGAATCTAGCTTTGTATGGTGATTTATGCATTTTGGGAGTCCAGTATAGTTTTGGTATGTCGTTATGATTGGTTGGAAGACAAATACCTCTTTCCTTGAGAAGCTTTTTGTGATTGTTAAATAAATCTTCCAGAGTAAATGCAGTTTGGGAGTAAGTAGACGTATTTGATGAAGATATGTCTACACTCAATTCTTTAACCAGCACCTGGTAATAGTAATATTTACATATGAATATTATATTATTCGGAGCTTTGTCTGCTGGGACTATGACGAATTTACTCTGGAGATTTGCTAGAACTTCTTGCGAATTGAGGTTTCTCAGTACTTGTTTTGCTATGGGAAGAGAACTTCTGTCAATATGGCGGATTGTTTCAACGACCTTGCTCTTGGTGAGGTCCAGCCAATCAGCAAGCACTGTAGGTTTCAACTTTTTCTCGCTTAGACCAATCAATAACGTACTGTTCTAATGCAGACAGGACTATCTTCTGGTCCGCCTTCAGATTTATTCTTCTTGGCTCTCTATATTTAGGTCCTTTCATCAGGAGTAATTTCAGATCCTTATCACTCACCACATCAAGGTCACCAGTCACAATATGCTTGCATGGTGTATAGATAAAGTTCAACCTGCGCACGGTCATTTAATCGGGTGGATCAGTTACTGCGCCACGAACGCTCACTCCACGAGGGCGCGAAGGAACAATGTAATGAATGTGGTCAACTCTTCAAACGACGCAGTCAGTTAAGACGGCATCAGTGTTTGATTCAGGGTCCATCTCTACGTTTTGGGCGACAACTTCCTACTGAAGAGGAGCCGCGGAAGGTGAGACCCAGTGAAGATAAGCCCGGGGAGACGAACGCCATTAGTGATGCGATCACGGAGAGCCCGCCTATACCCACAGTCCAGAAGAGCCTAGATATCCAGCCAGTCCCTAGCATTGCTGTTGCCAGTCATACGCCTGACGACATCGGACATTTTCTGGAAGATGCAGTGAATATTCCTAGCGATCTGTTACAGGACGCCCATCCAGTGAATGACATCTATCGGCGCCAATGGCCCATGATACGGCACATTTTCCACCGTGATCGCCCCATTCCAGATATCTACAATTTCCCACTGACCCACCTCACCCGTCTACGCAGCTACGTGGAAGCCATTTTCAACGACCAAGCTACGGTCTTCAGATTGAATGTCGCTTTCGGGTACATCTTACGTCACAAAGAGACGGACCAGTTACGGTATTATTATGCCAGTAATAACAGCCATGTGTTTGACCAACCGCTCACCATCATTAACCGGGCGTCGCTAGAGACGATGCTGGAGAAACTGGACACTGTGGATCCCTTGAGATGGGCACATCGTCAACGCCCCAACACACAATGGGTCGTAGCGAAGGTCACCAATGCTACGTTCTTCGTTACCAAGCTGACCGACCACCCCCATCGGCTGAATGCATCACTCTTGCACTGATGAATAGCATAACATGCCGTATATACTCTCTATGTCTACATGCTGATCGTTGACTTGAGCTCGATCTGTAAACATTAAATGTGACGGTGCGTTAAATAATAAAACATGATGTTTGATATTTCAATTCTGTTTTGCTGTGAACATACTAAATATACCCAGGGCGGCTCCCCCAGCCTGAGTATGGTGTAACATTGGGGATAATAAACTGTATAAACCTTGCTGAACTTGTTGTTATTCATGACAACCGTTTTCCGCTATACCTGGATGAAATATATACAGAATTCCCTGTCTGCGCATGCGCAGAATGGTGACAACGGCCGAGCCACTAGTCCAGTCAGATGCCTCCTCACATAGGCTTCACATTGATACCTTATACAACTCCATTGGACCATTAGGGACTCCTCTAGATCCCAAAACGTCTATTTCCATACCCTTTGGCCACCGCGCATGCGCAGAATGCCGATATTTCAATCCCACACCCAGTCCATCAGATGCCCCTTCACGAATGCTTCACATTGATACCTCAATCGATCCCATCGGCCCACTCGTGGCTCACCTACATCCCAAAACGTCTATTTCCATGCACTTTTCCCACAATTCCCTGCCTGCTCATGCGTAGAATGGTGACAACGCTCGAGCCACTAGTCCAGTCAGATGTCCCCTCACATAGGCTTCACATTGATACCTCATACAACTCCATCGGCCCATTAGGGGCTCCCCTAGATCCCAAAACGTCTATTTCCATACCCTTTTTCCACAATTCCCTGTCTGCGCATGCGTAGAATGGTGACAACGCTCGAGCCACTAGTCCAGTCAGATGCCCCTTCATGAATGCTTCACATGGATACCTCATATGACCCCATCGGCTCATTAGTGACTCCCCTAGCTCCAAAACGTCTATTTTCATACCCTTTGGCCACCGCGCATGCGCAGAATGCCGATATTTCAACCCCACACCCATCCCATCAGATGCCCCTTCACGAATGCTTCACATTGATACCTCATACGACTCCATCGGTCCATTAGGGACTCCCCTAGCTCCAAAGCGTCTATTTCCATACCCTTTGGCCACCGCGCATGCGCAGAATGACGATATTTCAACCCCACACCCAGCCCATCAAATGCCCCTTCACGAATGCTTCACTTTGATACCTCACTCGACCCAATCGGTCCACTAGCGGTCCCTACAGATTGCCGAACACTTCCACGAAAACCCACGGTTTTGGGACTACTTTCGATCCGCGGAGGCAGATCGCATCACCGCCGGACCGCATCACCGCCAGACCGCATCACCGCGGAGAAATACATGCCCCCAAGGTCACGCCCCATTCACCCAGACCGGAAGTGACGTCATACCTGCGCACAACACTCCTGTGCACACCTCCCCATGACCTCCCCATTTTTTGTTCTCGCGCATGCGCAGTGAGGCGCTATTACGCCAATTTACCGTAACACTACTACTTGCGTGTGATAATCCCTATATAGGTGGCATGGTGAAGGATATATAGCCACCCTCCAGAGAATTGAAACAATCTACCCATAGTCTTAAAATGATATTGTACTTAGATCTAATAACTAACATTCCTCTTATGGCGACTCTACGACCAGAGAGACAGTGTCATCCATTGCTGATGATGTTCCGAAAAGTCCTGCAAATGACGTATACATATTTCGCCAAGTAGTGTTTGCTAGATTCTATGTAAAACTATTTCAATCAATGCCAAGATATATTATTTCGAACACTGATTCCCCGATGGTATACCATCAAACGCTCCCAATCAAACATTTCTTGGAGGTATATAGTCCGGAGGCAGAACCGGGATTTGTCAAGTTTCGTTCAACCCCATAGAGCAAAATCTACCACCATGTTAAATCAATTATATGTATGTCTCCAAGTACGCCCTTCGTGATTGTCACATTTGTAGACCGCGAGAGCGCATCACATTGAGACGTCACCAGGGCGAGCGCTCGGATATTTTACATTTTCATGTAGAACTTGGCTCATATTGTGGCCCATAACTCAGAGTAAGAAAAATATTAAGGGGGTGGAAGGTGGGGGGGTTAAATTGTCCCTCTCCAAACCTGGGTACACCACAAATCTCATAAGTCAGGTAGGGTTAACCCTATCAGTCGAACGGGGTCGAGTTATGACAGATGAGAAAAGGCTTCTCTCTACTATAAATTTCAAAAAGCTCAACAACATGGTATTGGAAGGAAAAACTTGCTAGCTCACTGTATAATGAAACATTTTGTACATATTGTTATGTTGGTGGGCGGTAAAAATAACCGTCTCATAACAGACGGTGATGTTTTATTAAATTTTCGCATTTGCACAACAGTGCTAATTTAAAAATAAAATATGACGGAATTTTTGTGGAATGTGATCTGTTGGAGTAGGTGTCGGTTCTCTCTCCCCATTATTTGTAGCGATGTTTAAACTAAATGATGTCAAAGGATGCCAAATAAAATAGTTTTTGATTTGATATTTTATTTCACCAGAGCATAATAGGGCATAATTTACGACTATACATGATAGGCAGGATGAAAGCCCCAAGGGGCTTGTTTTATCCCTAAATGATATAAAATTATATTTATCTATAATACCGGTGCAAAGTGGCAAATAAATATTAATTCATTTTTAAGTAAAAAGGCAAAAATTGCAAAAATATAAAATCAAACTTCCAACTTCCACTATAGCTGCTGGAAACGCACACAGCTGAAATGAAACTAGAAATCAGCTGTTCCTTTCAATAAATAAGATTTTAAATGGAATTTAAATAAGGAGATAGATGAGCAAGATTTGAGCTGGGAGTAATTTGTTCCATGTTCGAGGACCTTTTATTTTTGAACTATAAAATGATGTCTGATGAATAAATATGCCTATACAAATTAAGATGTGCTTGCCTAGTTGGGTACCTGTGCACATGGGATAATTTTGTAAAATATACTTGAAATAGGATAGGTAATAACTCATTGTGGTTATAAAATTTATCAACAAAGAGTAAAATCTGATAGTCATTTAATTGTTTCATAGATAAGATTTTCAGTTTGAGAAATAAAGATGCTGTATTTTCGAGTTTAGACGAAAATGTAATTAATCGTATAACCTTTTTTTTGCAAAATTACCTATGGTTTAAGATGTGTAATGTATGTGTTACCCCAGACAATTTTACAATAGGACAGGTATGGAAATATCAGAGAATAATACAGAATGTAAAGTGTTTTTTTGTTGAGGTAATCCTTAATATGGTGCAGTATTCCAATATTCCTATTCAGTTTTTTTTTCGGATCTCTTCAATATGCGTAAGCCAGTTTAATCTGTCATTAAAAAATACGCCAAGGAATTTAAATTGATCAACCTGCTCAATGTTATTTCCGGAAATAAATAGTTTTGGTGTTTTGGGAAGTTTACATCTCTTAGTAGGTTTTATAAGCATGAATTTAATATTCAAAGAGAGTTTGTTACTTGAAAACCAATTGCACAATTTGTTAATTTCAAGAGGCATATTCTCAAACAGTTGGTTTGGATCGTCGTCTGAGAGAATAACATGTATCATCTGCAAAAAGAATAATTTCTAAAATATGGCTAGCTACTACAAGGTCATTGATATAAATAAGAAAAAGTATCGGACCCAAGATCGAACCCTGCGGAACTCCACATGATAACGGTTTAAATGTTGATATAGTATTATTATATTGAGGACATTGGGTACGGGATGACAAATAACTTCTGAACCAGTCATTAGAAATTCCCCGAAATCCATAATGATCCAGTTTGTACAAAAGGATATCATGGTTGACGGTATCGTATCAAAGGCTTTTGACAAGCCTAAAAATGTACTAATACAGTATTTCTTTGCCTCTCTCGCAGCTATTAATTTGTTGTGAAGGGACAAAACAGCTAAAAATGTGGAGTGATTCTCCCGAAAACCGTACTGATTAGAACAGATTATATTGTATTTTTCCAAGTAAATGAACATTTTAGAGACTACTAATTTTTCGACAATTTTGCTGAAACAAGGCAAAACTGAAATAGGACGATAGTTCTCAAATAGGTTTTTGGCTCCATTTTTGCACAGGGGTGTCACTTTAGCCTTTTTCAAAAGATCGGGAACTACACCGAGTCTGAATGATAAGTTAGTAACATGACATAATGGTAAATTAATCAGACTAAATACAGATTTCATAAGCGAGATACGTACGCCATCAACCCCAGAGGCGGAGTTTTTCAAGTTATTTACAACGTCTGCCATATCCTTCGTAGTACAGGGTTCCAGATGAAACTCATTGACATGTCTATTCTTCAGAAAATCTTTGTAATCGTTCGCTGACAGTGGGATTGTTTCCGCTAACTTGGTTGCTACAGAGCTAAAATAATCATTAAAACCGTTCACAATTTTAGAAGCATCCGAGGTATCACTATTATTAACGTTAAATGTATTTGGCAAGCTGGTGGTGTTTTTTTTGCGGTTCATTAGGTTGTTAATACTTTCCATGTACCTTTAATATCATTGTTACGCTGATTAAATTTGTTTTCATAACATAATCGCTTAGCTAATTTTAACGTATGATTCAATTTATTCCTATACTGTTTATATTGACGGGTAAATTCCATATTAGTACCTTTTGTGTGTTGCCTGTAAAGTTTTGTTTTTCACGAATAGAGGTAAGAATACCATAAATTATCCAGGGTTTTCTAATTTTGAATTTTGAGGCTGTTGATGAGACAACAGGAAAACTCTCGTTGTACGCGAAATTGAATTTATCAGAGAACAATTCGAATGCTTTATTAACATCGCTGGTTTCACTAGTAACGTCGCCCCAATCTATATTTTTAACCCTCTCTTCAAAAATTAATATTGCTCCTGATTAATTCTTCTAAAAGTAAATGTGTTATCAGTGGACGGCAGGATGAATGACGCTTTGTTTATTTGAAAAACTGGAAAATGGTCGGTTATGTCTGAAAGGAAAATACCAGACATCAAGTTATCTTCATGAAAATTTTGAAAAAAACATTGTCAATCAAAGTCGCCGAATTAGCTTTAACCCGAGTTGGTTTTGTTATCTTAGGAAAAAAGTAGTGTGACTTCATTATTTCCAAAAACTGCCTGGTAGGTTCATGTTTATCAGTTTTGAATAAATCAATATTAAAATCCCCCATAATGATACATTTTTTTCTTTCGGGTTTTAGCACGTTCATGAGTGATTGAAGGTTTTCATTAAAGATTTGTACATTTTTACCTGGTGGCCGATAAATAATCCCTACTGTATATGATTTATCATCAATCTGGATAGTAACAAAAAGTGATTCGTATTCACCATCGGTTTCGTGATACGAAAGATCTTCAGCAACATTGCAATTAGCTAAAATGTCATTAAAGGGATACCCCAGTGGGTTTTATTTTGGCCTAAAAATGCTTGAAAGTCACAGTTAATACTTCACAGTAATGAAAAACAAAATTTGCTGAGTTTTTTTCTGACCATTAACATGCGTAATATGGGATCAAAGTTGGCCGTTCTCATAATCCGCATTCTGGCCGATGACGTCACGGCAGGAACCGGTTTGACATGTTTGAAGTCAAAATGGCGGATCACAGGCAAAATGTAAGCAGCTCGAGCTCAGATTCAGACAGCGATTATAGCTTCGATAGCTACTCCGATGGAAATATTTTTTACACAGAAGAAGGATCAGGTGTGGAGGCAAGCAACTATGTCGAAAACAATACAGGAACAGGAATTGTACCTTATCAATTCGAGCCTGTTGACGAGTCGACGTCGGACACCGACACGCAATCTGAGATGAACTAGACTAGACATGTATTTCAACTGAATATTTATTATCGTACATGTCATATGTTATTATATGAATATCTATATATAAATAAAATAACCAAGAAAAAAATAGAATACAGTGAATAAATATCAGTACTGAACAATTATGATACAAAATGAACGCAAACCATTGATAAAACTCTATAAAAATGGACACGTACACGATTCAGTTTAGTATTTGTGCAAGAGAAGTTATTTTAATTGCACATACTCTGGACAATTTTATTGTCGATCTCGTATTTCTTGTACACAATTACAATATTACAATAACAGACATACCGATAAATTGAAATTTCAACATGTCGAACTCGCTCATGAATCGGCTTCGGTTTTCTGTTCCTGAGTGGAACACCGACGAATTGGCTGAGGCGAGGAGAGCGTGGGCAGCAAAACGTCCGCCCGGAGACGGCAGCCGTCGAGGTGGACTTATAGGCCGGTCCTGTTCCGTGTCCGTCATCAACGGCCGAAGGCGAAGTCGTGAGTGCAGGCCGAATCGAATTTGTAGCATTTTCATTCTCCTTATTTCCTCTGCCTCTTCTATTCAGTGGCTTGATGGTTGGTATGGCTGTGACTTTTAACTTTGGAACGTATCCAAGCTCGATAGCGGCGCCGCTCAGCTCTTCAAATGCGGCCTTCCGATCAAAGTGTGCAGAGCAGATTGTTGTGTACTTCAGCGGGGCCGGTCGTCCATGCTCTCGTAGTCTTCACAAACTTCGTCCAAGTTCTACCTATATTCTCGTCTTTTTGGCCACTGGTGGAGACTCACACCACAAGCTGTAGTGTTACTACACCCTCCCACGACACACCGTCGTGGCATAAAAAAGCTTTCTAGATGACTTAAAATTGACAAATTTGGAGAGGCGTAAAATGGCGATATGTAGGCTAAGAGATGCAGAAATCAAGACGGCCGCTCGACTTGTTCCTGCCGTGACGTCACTGCTGAAGTTGTCTGAACTGCGCTTGCCGGTTTTCAAACAGCCATAACTCGACAACCGAGTGGAATATTTTAATGAAACTAGTACCAAAGTTTACAGATTTTTTTTCTTATTTCTTTTAAATTTTTGACATGTGATCTCTAGGGTATCCCTTTAACGTACAGAACTAGGCCACCTCCTTTCCTTGTCGATCTACACTGTCAATAAAAGTGTGCAAATCCTGAACACTGAATTGCACACTAGTTTGTAACACCTTTCAAACTTGTAAAAGTGTTCAAGTGCGAAAACTTGTATGCAAAGACATTTACTTAAAATATGTCACTGAAGTGTTATCAAGCTCATCAAGTAGATCGTCATCAATAAACACAATGACATAGGTTGTCCACAATATCGCCGAGTGTTGAATATTGGAACTCTGAAAAATTAGTGTTCATTCTGAAGTGTGCACTTTTGAACACTTTTACGCATAATAGAACACTTTTACATGTTCATGCGGACGCTAGTGTTCCAAAAGTGTTACAGAATATGTGTTCATTTGTGAACATTGGTGTTCAAATATGATGATCATTTCTGAATACGCGTGTTCATACCTGTTCTCTAGTGTTCGGATATGAACGTTAAGTGTTCAGTTTTTAACACGATATGGTGTCCTGATTTGGACATCAATATGAACGTTAGTGTTCAGTGCCGTCCAACCCCATATTTCGATTGTTGAGATACTTAGCGTTGTGGAATTTTTGGTACCTTTTTCTTTTCATAATTGTTCAAAATGGACCAGTTGATTAATTCCACATCATTATTTCAACTTATTCCAGCAACCGCTAAAATTAGTCAGGGATGAACGCTTTTACGCGTTCAATAAGTGTTACAATTTTTTTCTGACAGTGTAGATGAACAAAATGGTTGATAGCCGGGAATATCAAATAGCTTCTCTGTTGAAGGATTTAACCAGGATTCGGAGATACCATTAACAGAAAAATAAAAATTTAGGTTACAACAAAGACCGAGAATTTCGGAATAATGCTTTCTCAAGCTTCTTGCGTTAAAATGTATCACAGAAAAGGATTCATCGACAGTGATATTGTTACTATTGACATGAGATGTAAAAGAATCTTCGATATAATATTTCGATTGATGAATATTAATATCGTTCCAATGAGATATTTCATATTGATTGTCATCAGTTGCATAGGTGTTAGTGCCTGCATCGTTCAATTCTAAAGGATTAAAACACATTTTGTCGAAATTTTCGAGATACTGATCAGGATCACTGTCCAGTGAGAGATCGATGGGCGAATCGATTTCATCTTCTTCAGAAAACGGCAGTTGCAACAGCAGATTAATAGGAACACCCTCCCCGTTGTCCATATCGGCCATAGGATAAAGAACAAAGAAAAAATTGTTTACTAGCGTGCGAAAAAGGAGAAAATTGTTTCAAAATATTGCCATCAGGATGTATAGTGGAAGTTGGAACTGTTGCAACAAAATACAAAAAATATATAAAATATATATTACCAAATGACCAGGCAGCCATACACAGCTCAATTGACCAAGCTTTGGTGAAGATTAGAGCTCTCTTGTAATAAATATTGTTGTAGCCGCCATTACATGAAATGAAATTACTCGTGCCAATATATACAAACTAATAATCACTAAATTCTACAAGCATGTGAGTGATAATATTAAATATGCGGTGTATTTATATGCATTCAATATACTAAATACTTTTTTACTTTCTCGAATTCCGCCTCATTCATCGCCTCTGGGGCACTAACTAGAAAATTTGGCATCTGAGATAGCGAATTACTGAATTCGAAAGTGGCGACATACCCCAGAGGAGAGGAGAAGCAGAAATCGAGCCACATCTACTCACTGGGCAACATTGTGCCGAATCTCTCAGTGGGCAAAACACAAAAAAGGAAAGCCCGTCCACTGAGAAATCGACAGATGCCCGGTATGTTACGATCCAGGTAAATATAAATAGTGTCTAAAATAATTTTTATAGATCTAGTTCTCCATGAAAATATAGGAGATATCGTAAAATTGGAGAAGACGCCATGTATTACACTCATATGAAAGACAAATATACATCATTGGCGGATAATAATTCCATGGTTAACATACCATACAAAAATGCGACACAATCAAATTGATTTTGCAGAGAGAACATGTTTTGGAAATTGTCTTTAGATTAAACAAAGTCATTAGCGTGAACTAATGACAACACCAGCCATGTTCATTGCACGCAACAAATATGTTCATTTCTGTTTGTTCGGAAAAGGTCATACCAAGAAATAAACCACCATCACGCAAACAGTTTGAAGATGATTCCACATTCAAACAAAACTGTAATAGACGAGGCGTTTACTGGTGTTCTCGTGAATCGTCCGCGAGAGACACCGTTGACCAGTACAATAAGCTTCATGGTGTTAAATGGAGAACAGGTCCCCATAGAACGCTATATAAGAAATTTCTAAGCTACATGTATTAACCATACACAAGTGACAGTATCCATTTGCATATTTATATATAAAATTGGAATGCAAGTATGTATAGTATAGGTAGATGACACATCTGTACTTTTTCGCACGGAAGTCTGATTTAAACATATTCAGTGATCTACAAAACATTTGGATTACTGTATGCCCGAATTAATCAGATATGTCAATATGAGAGTAGAACAGAAACACTTTCACATCGATAGAAGAGAGACACTTTCACATCGATAGAAGAGAGACACTTTCACATCGATAGAAGAGAGACACTTTCACATCGATAGAAGAGAGACACTTTCACATCGATAGAAGAGAGACACTTTCACATCGATAGAAGAGAGACACTTTCACATCGATAGAAGAGAGACGGATGGCCATTCGTAACATGGGTATTGACGGATTATTGATCAGAGGAGAGGTCAAATACACCTGCTTAGGTCATCGTCATATCCGCAAGTTTGATGGCGATGATGAATTATGGTTATTCGGAGAAGGTATACCATCTTTGACTGTTTTGATATTTGAACTGTATGCTACCTGTGTATCAGGCGTATATACAGCACAGAATGGCTAAAAAGATTCTTTATTATTATTTAGCAGTCCACCATTATAGTTTTTGGCAGATACACTTTCTTGCAGATGTTTGATTTTGGTTATAGCCAAATAGTTAATCTTGTATATATTTATATATTAAAAGATCTCCAAGTGTTCTCCATTCACACGTTAGGGTTAGGGTTCTCCATTCACACGTTAGGGTTAGGGTTCTCCATTCACACGTTAGGGTTAGGGTTCTCCATTCACACGTTAGGGTTAGGGTTCTCCATTCACACGTTCTCCATTCACACGTTAGGGTTAGGGTTCTCCATTCACACGTTCTCCATTCACACGTTAGGGTTAGGGTTCTCCATTCACACGTTAGGGTTCTCCATTCACACGTTAGGGTTAGGGTTCTCCATTCACACGTTAGGGTTAGGGTTCTCCATTCACACGTTAGGGTTAGTGTTCTCCATTCACACGTTAGGGTTCTCCATTCACACGTTAGGGTTAGGGTTCTCCATTCACACGTTAGGGTTCTCCATTCACACGTTAGGGTTAGGGTTCTCCATTCACACGTTAGGGTTAGGGTTCTCCATTCACACGTTAGGGTTAGTGTTCTCCATTCACACGTTAGGGTTAGTGTTCTCCATTCACACGTTAGGGTTAGGGTTCTCCATTCACACGTTAGGGTTAGTGTTCTCCATTCACACGTTAGGGTTAGTGTTCTCCATTCACACGTTAGTGTTCTCCATTCACACGTTAGGGTTAGGGTTCTCCATTCACACGTTAGGGTTAGTGTTCTCCATTCACACGTTAGGGTTAGTGTTCTCCATTCACACGTTAGTGTTCTCCATTCACACGTTAGGGTTAGGGTTCTCCATTCACACGTTAGGGTTAGTGTTCTCCATTCACACGTTAGGGTTAGTGTTCTCCATTCACACGTTAGTGTTCTCCATTCACACGTTAGGGTTAGGGTTCTCCATTCACACGTTAGGGTTAGTGTTCTCCATTCACACGTTAGGGTTAGTGTTCTCCATTCACACGTTAGTGTTCTCCATTCACACGTTAGGGTTAGGGTTCTCCATTCACACGTTAGGGTTAGTGTTCTCCATTCACACGTTAGGGTTAGTGTTCTCCATTCACACGTTAGGGTTAGTGTTCTCCATTCACACGTTAGGGTTAGTGTTCTCCATTCACACGTTAGGGTTAGGGTTCTCCATTCACACGTTAGGGTTAGTGTTCTCCATTCACACGTTAGGGTTAG